>CABEEJ010010335.1:0-14647 GCA_901482245.1 Timema douglasi
TGCAGTCATGTGAGGAGGTATAGCATACCGCGTGGGCTGAGCCAGTGAGTTGCTACCTTACAATCTCGACGGAGTGTACATCATTTTATAAAATTTAATTTTGGTGAATATTGACTGTGGCGAGTTTTGTAATCTACACATTAGCAAGTAAAGGATCATTTTACAAACTTAAATACTTCAAAAATAGACAGATACTTATTGTCTATTATTCTAGTCATAATTTTGCTCACAACAGTGGAAAGTAGCCTCGGTAGCGTAGTTAGCTAACACGCTGTTTTCATGTTGAGCTAGACTGCTGAGGACAGGGAGATCGAGGCTCGAATCTTACTCAGGTGAACTGGGGGTGGTTTTTCCTAAATTGTTTTCCATTCTACCTCCATGCGAATGTGGGTTCACTTCCACTATTATCAACCTTCCCAAGTTAAATTTAGAACCGTCTATAATTCAAATCTTTTCATCTATCAGGACAAAATGCTGCTGCCACATCATTGTACAAGCAATTTCTTGACGAAACAAAAGTTATCTTGAATAATGATATCTAGGTCAATATTTTTCCGCAGTATATTAACACTTGTTGATAGATATTGTTACAAAAGAAACTGATATCCTTCTTCTTTGAGGTTCATTAATGTCAATTAAAATGAGAAATATTCACAAATACAAGTTCTTTATTAATAAAACACGTATACAATTATGAAAAATATATCTAAATGGTCACTCACAGGTGCTAAATACCCATTAGACAGAATATAAAATTACATTTATAAAGATCATTCTTTTCAAATGACATTGGACGGAACAGTTAATATCCACAAAACTATTATTGTTTACCAATAAATCTAAACTTTCAAATCTGACAAATTATTCAAAATCTGAAATATTAATTTGTGTCTTAAAATAATGTTACAGGTTAACCACCATATGTATTATGAGAATTAGGTTTTGAAACTGAGTTATTTATTTCATTTATTAGTACTTTATTGTATTTATATTTCATTAAATCGACCAGATTAAGGGCCAGTTTCATAGTCAGACTTAGTATACCCCAAGTGCGGTGCTATACTAAATACAGGACGATACCAACCTAGACCTGAATGGAATGAACCAGTTTCATATGTGAAACTAGTCCAATGCATTTGAACTTAGGTGTCATATTGTTTTTAGAATAGTGCCACACTTGAGACGTGCTCAATAGGTCTAAAAAACTGCACCAAAAAGTAAATCTGAATACAAGTTAATGCTGCATTAATATTTAGAAAATAAGGATGACGTAACAGCTTTTAAAGAATTTTGATGATACACATTTAATGATAATAAACATTAATAAGCCATTTGGTCAGAATACTTATCTCATTAAAAATATGGATTTAATCATCTAACTCTTGTTCTTAGTAATAAAACTAGATTGTGTTGGCGTTATAGATCTAATATTTATGAGTATTTGTGATAAAGATAATAAACATGTAGTTTACTTAAATATATTAAATTATTGACTTAAAAAACAGTAATTTTCTAATTTATATATTAGTAAGTTGAGAAAAAGTTGAGATTCCTTCATGGCTGCCATTTTTGAAGATGAGATCTATTTTAATTATTTTATTTTATAAAATAACAATAAAATCAATTTTATAAAAATGATTAATAATAGCGTGGATACAAATTAAGATACTTGTAAAAGCATGCATAAATATGACTGAAAATTTAATATTATATATTTCCACTGTTTAAAAGCTGTCAAAACATTTTCTAATACACAAATTTATAGATGCATATCATTAAAATCAAGTTATCATAGTAAAACATTGCAATGTAAAAACAGAATAAAATGACTGAAAACTTAATTTTCTATAAAAGCTACCTAATATTTAAAAAACAGTTTAACAATCCATATTTTTTTACCAACATTTTAAGACATAATTATAATTTGAGGTTTTACAGGGTACTTTCTTAAAAATATATAACTAAATCACTAAGCATTATAAAAATATACACGTCAAACTTCCATTTCAAAATGTCATATTACACAATCATGAAGTTAAACTTTATGATAAATAAAAGTATTAATGTTTAAGAAACGAGCATAGTTATACTTGATAAAACCATCTGAATGAAAGAACCGCAGCCACACCAAGACTAAGAACTACCACACTGGAACGTGCCATGCTGCCACTCAACTGCAAAAACAAAAATAAAATTGAATCAATTCCCAGCCTCAATTTAGCAACATTTTGGCAGTTAAAGCTATAATAGTATTTGATAGGGGTGTGCGAAGCCAGTTTTTCCGTGAAGTCAAGATGAACATTTAAAATATTTCTTAAGTCAAATCATAGTTCAGGTATTTATTTTATCATTTGGTCTTACTACCTGTTCAGGTTATATGCATAATATATGATAACTATAAAGAGGCAGGGATGAGTAAGAAAGGATTTTAGAGGTAGTCTACCTACATATGCGTGGCAGGAGAGTGGGAAACCATTTAGGGGAAGCCAGCCTTAATAGAATCAACCATGAATTGAACCCTGATCTCATCAAAAGCAGGGCAATCTGACAAGAGTGAAGCCTTAGACCATTCAAACACTGAAGGGAGTTGTTAATAAAATAAAGACCTAGTTCTGAAAATGAATATTTGTTAAAATATGAGATGTTTAGCTTTACTCTATATTTAATTTAGTTCAATTTCGAACAAAAACATTGTCATTAAAATTTGATCCTATTAAGTCTATTAGACTATCTTAGTCCTAGTTCATTTCTTCTGGTAAAAATATTTTTAAAAATGAATTAGTTTATTTTAACAACTTCACTGGAGTATTAAAGCATGAAAGGTTAAGTTATATTGGAATAGTTTTCATGTATATATTAAGTTATATTAAATATTGTGCACCAAATACTTATTGTCACACCCTTTTAATGTCTTAGCTGATGGAGTTTCCAGTTATATTTTTAAAAAATTACAAGATTAATTAACTTTGCTTTTGTTATGACCGGTCACCAGTTTATAGAGGATGGGAGCTCAAACACACATTTAAATTATATGAGAGATGTTTACTATTCTATAAATAACTAGTTTAATAACATGGAATATAACATATACAATTATTTACAAAAGATGATCTTGATACATGGTATCTATTCCTGGGTAAACTATTATCCTAACTCTACTATATTCTTGGACCATGCAGAGGTCTTAAGTTTGACAACATACCCATATGAAGTACCGGACACAGCTGTCCTACTAGCTAGTCGTCAGTTTGTCCCTGCATGAATTCTGTGTCATGAACCGGCCGTTCATCCTTAACTGGAGTTTACATGGTCACTACACAAGACATTGTTTCAAGACTAGGAATGTAATCGTAAGCTGGGCGGCCGTCCTAAGCTGCAAATATTCCTAGTTTCAACTTTGCACTTCTGTAGCTGCACGTTCTTAATTTTGAGTGTACACTCTGTTCAACATATTGTTGGATTCCAACACTATCACTGTAGTCTTGCTATTGGGTTGTATGTTTATATATAATTATGATGAATAAAAAATTTAATTTAGTAAGGCATAGAACAAATTTAAGAAGTTTTGCTCTCTTGGCCTAGTATCCCCATGAAATGCAATCTTGTTCAATCTGTTGACACATTTAAATAAAAATGTGAAAAAACTGAGCACACAGTCCACATTTTAATTCATCTTTAGTTCAGCAATAAAAATATTTAGCAAATCCCTTTTAGTACTAAAAATATATGCAGTCAAAACATTTTTATTTTTAACTTTTCCAGTATTAATTAAAGGAATTTGTTATTTTAAAAACCAAACACATGAGTAGTGAGTTGCAATTAACTAATATCACCTTTATTTTTATATATCTTTATTTTTGACATTAAAAAAAATAGATTTAAAACTATTGAGGCGTTAACATGAATGAAAGTAATACTAAACAAAGAAGCACATATAAATGAGTGGCCATCAATAGCTAAAAGAATTTCAATGATGAATGTTGTCAACATAAAGTAAAAAAGTAAGTATAAACTGTATGTGTTGAATTTTACATAAAGTTTTGGGTTTATCTAAATTACTTATTTAATTTAAAATAAGATAATTTAACACTTAAAGAAACAGTGATTCACCAATACTTTTATTTGTGTATTGTTTTGATGCAAAATTTACTTTTCAACGTGCTGACACATTTTTAATGCAATCTCTCTGTTTGTGCATCAATGGCATTTTATTTACATGTGTGCTGTAAATAGAGGTTGATATTATGGGTTAATTGTTACCAAATATGTAAGAAATTCCTATCAATTCATATGAAATATTGAACATGATTTACTTGTAAGAAAATTAGATTCAGAACTAAAAGCTTACTTTAAAATTGCATGTTGTTTTGTCAAAATGAAATTATGAAAATATTCTAAATGCATTTCATGTAAATCAAACAGGCCGCGAGGCAATGACCATAAATCGACTACTGAACGAGGTTAGTCAACAATAGTAATTCAATATTTTGTCTAAATGACTGTGGAACTATTTAAAAGGTAAAAGAGTCGTTTACAAAGAGCAAATAAGTAATAACCTTAACCGAACATTATTTATAACATAACATAATATGATAGCAATTTATTAAAATCACCAATCTGTCAAATTATAAGAAAATATGAATGGAAGTCATGGAATCAACAAACTTGACCGGTCTAGGGGTAAGGTGTCAGACTTCTATGCTGGAGGCCGGGGTTCGATCCTCGGTCCCGGCAAAGATTTATCTGATTACCAAACCCTTCCTTCACCTCTGACAAGATATCTTGTGAATGTGAGGAATGCCAGGCCTCCACCGTGGTTCGGATTCCACGTTAAACTGTAGGTCCTTCATTTCATCTCACAATCACCCTACCATTACACATTAGNCATCTCACAATCACCCTACCATTACACATTAGCGTAAGTGCGTATAACCCGAACGAGTAGTAAGACGCGGTGCTAATAATAAATAAATAACAAACTTGACTGGCCCTTTTTATGATAATTTTATTTTCATCAGTAAATATATACTCAAACAGAATAAAACTAATTGATTGCTTAGCAATAAATCAATAGCACCCATTGTTCTATAACCCACAGAGATCATTTTTACCAGCAAGTAAGAAACAAAGGCTAATAATATTTTTATATAGGTACCATATTAAAACTGAAAATAAATTTATTTGTAGTACATCAATAATGGGGTTGGTTCATGGCCGATTCAAAAAGGTTTATAGCAGTAAGAGGGTGGCTATCAAACTTTTACTATAACACTCCCTGTATTTATTTTTTTTTGTGAATAGCAATTTTCCTATTTATTACAGTCAAGATCCTTTATTATCGAAAATAATCCTAATGACAATTAAAATCAAGATTCTTGTATATTATTTTTATGACATTCAATGATTTAGATATTATTTTTGTGCCTGTGCAAGGTGTTATATAAAACCACGTACAACAGGTTTGTCAGATTTCGGCCTACAGACATTTGGTTTAACCAACAAACAATCCGGCCTGAGTTTTATTTTTATGAACTTTGCACAGATAACATTATGACATTTGTAAATTGCACATTGTTTGGAAAAATCTAGCGAGTGAGGTTGGTGTATCAAATTTTTACTTCTTGCTCACCAAAATTCAATTCCTAAAAATTGCTTGTGCATACCAAATACAGGCAATGTGTGGTGGCATATAAGTGTGAGGAAAGTTGTTTTCTCTTATGAAAAGAAAAACCCTCAAAAAGAATATATCTTATGGACTTTTTGTCATCAATCATGATATGCGCATTCATAAAGTTGTCGTTGTAAGGGCCCAGATTTTGATGACCTAGAAATGATAAAAATATGACCTATAAAATTACCTGGAAATTCTAAAAAAAAAACCTCAAATTTGTTTAAGTGTCCTAAAAATATTAACAAAGGTTCATAATAAATGCATATGACTAAATCAAGCATGTGATTTATAAATGTATACTAAAAATTATCCATGAAATGAAGATTTAACAACTAAACTCTTGCATTATGATAAAAATAGTTTTGATTTACATTTAATATCCACTTCAGAAGTTATAGCTACCCCTCCCAAAACAACCCTCTCCAGGCTGATTGCAGTCTCGTCAGGAATGTGTAATACCTGCTTCAGAAGTTATAGCTAACCACACAACGCAGCCCTCTCTGGGCTGGTTGCAGTCTCGCCAGGAATGTGTATTTTACAGCTACTCAAGATAAGAGATACAAAGTTCAATGCCTATATTATCTTCTCTTTCCAACAACTGTGTGATTAAAACATATATGCATTTATAAAATACCGATGGTATTAAAATGTATACTTATTCAACATGAATGTCTTAAAATGACTTAAAATTTTTGATAAATGCCTAAAATAACTAGCTAAAAGGAAGAAAAATATTACCTAAAATTCCAAAATGACAACAAATGACCAAAAAAAGACCTATAGAATATACATTTCTAAAACAAGGGGACCATAAAGAGTGTATGGGTATTGCCTGTGATGTAACAATAAAAAGGTGACATGTCATCAAAATTTGGACCCTGGTCATTGTACTATTGACAGCATAGCTCTATCCTGAGTTGAAGGCGGCTGCATTATTTGATAGCTAGTGATCTTAATTGATCGCTCATAAGTAACTAGCTATTTCCGCACGTCCATTAAAGAACCTGCCTAAGAATATGAGTGAAGACCCAGGGCACAGAATGACTCCTGGATAGCTTAACGGTAAAAGCAGCAGCATACTAAACCAAATGTTCAGGGTTTGATTTGTGTGGCCATTTGTTATTTTTCAATTTAAAGAATGTTACATTTACATGTGGCTATAACTATAATTAACAACTATAATAGCTTGGATGTTTAATCCATCAATAATGAAAGTTATATTAACACAAGATTTAAAGCCTGACATTTACACCATTGATGCAAATAAAAAGGTTTCATATTTCTGGTATACAATAGAAACCAAGCCATTAACATTTTATATATATATTCTTAATTTTCTCTTTGTAATCTTAAGGATTATAAAATTAGGTTTTTTTACTTAAAATATTTATGATATATTTTTTAATGCTACCTTTTTATTAATTTTAATTTTCATTGGGGCCTTTATGATCTTATGAGTTTGTCACACATGATTTGATTTACAACCATCTCACATTAAGACGGTCATACATTTTGTTAGCAGCGAGAAACAAAACCTATTACTTTTGTTCAAATGTTTAGATGCAGAATCAGTCAAATTATTTAAATTCCCTGACTTTTCAAAGTTTTCCCTGTCTGTAGCCACCATGTGTTAGAATAGAGTTAGTACATGGCTGATTAAAAAAATGTTTAGAGACAGTAATAATTTAGTTAGTTTATGGCTGTTTAAAAATGTTTGATGAAAGTAATAATGGGGTTGGTTCATGGCTGATTAAAGAATGTTTATAAACATTAATAATGGAGTTAGTTCATGGCTGTTTAAAAATATTTATAGACAATAATAATGGGGAGTTAGTTCATGGCTGTTTAAAAATGTTTAGACAGTAATAATGGGGTTAGTTCATGACTGATTAAAGAATGTTTATAAACAGTAATAGTGGAGTTAGTTCATGGCTGTTTAAAAATGTTTATAGACAGTAATAATGGGGAGTTAGTTCATGGCTGTTTAAAAAGGTTTATAAACAGTAATAATAGAGTTAGTTCATGTCTGTTTAAAAATGTTTAATGACAGTAATAATTGGGTTGGATCATGGCTGATTCAAAAAAGGTTTATAACAGTGAGAATCGGGTTGGTTCATGGCTGATTACAATTTTTTACAAAAGTAAAAAATTGTGTTTGTTCATGATTCATTCAAAAAGGTTTATTAACTACATTAACAATGTGTTTTTTTTAAATGGCTCATTTAATTTAGTTTGGTACAAAATATTTTTTTTTAGTATAATAGTTACTCAAGATTGTTTAGTATAGTAAGAATGATGTGTGTTGAAACACTTAAAGCAAAGAGGTCAATATTGATGTTAGTGCTAGGCTGGTTATCAATGATCATTGGACCTTTGAACAATGACATTACTTTAGACTCAATGGAAAAGTAGAGGTAGTTTATATAAGGTTAAGGTTTCTGCAAGTAAAAACATGCACGGCATACAAGCTGTCAAACTGGCACATAAAAATCAAAGTCATGTAATTTTTGCAATCTTGCCCAAAAGTAATTCGATACAAAGCAAGGGTTACCTCAAGTGCAGCAAAGTTTCTAAGTTTATCTTCAAGTAGCCTTTTAAATCTAGAACTAGTAAAAGGGTTCTGCTGCTCAAACATCTGTTTAGACTAAGTTAAACAAATTATATCACTTTAAAAAAAATATATAATATGAAACAAGGAGCTAGAGTGTTTGTATTTTATATTGTATATTCCTGCTATTTCCTCTTTCTCAGTACCCCAAATATTTGTGTGTGAGAGCAGATCAGAGAGATAAAACCACAATTAAAAATTGATAATAGTAAAGAAAAAGGAAAAATAAACTAAAAGTGGATTTGATGACGAAAGCCCACCTAGGGAAAGAGAAAAAATGTGGGAAGAATCCAATGCACAAAGATGACCTCTTCTTCCTTTCTTCTGTCTACTATAATAGTAGTAGTATCAGTAGTAGTAGTACTAGTCACACACACATTTTAACACACATATAATAATATTTCAACAGTGTTGCCTTTATCAAACATAAAAGAGAAGCGGGAATAAACTTTACACAAAGAGTGAAATACTTCATTTTGAATTTGTTTGATAAAGCCAACAATCCTGAAATATTACTCAATTTGTGTTCAAATTATTGTTTAAAAGTGTGTGTAACTACTTCCACTATTATTAGTAAACAGAAGAAAGAAAAAATATGCTCACCTTTGTGTATCGGATTGTTCCCATATTTTCCACCTGATTCTCAAACAAATTACAATTATTACAAGCACTGAAATCCATTAGCCATTAGTATCGGACTCCTAAAACACGGTATAATTAACATAATATTCTGGTTATGGGTTTAGAGAGTAATATTTTAATGTATGAAAATAAGTTAAACAATAGTTATCATATTACCCGTTTCAATGGCCGCATGGTTTAACATGCTACTCTCGCAGTAGACTAAACTGCCAATGATGGGGAGATTGAGGTCTTAGTCAGGTGTATTGAGGGTGGTTTTTCCAAATTGGTTTTCTACTCTCCCTTCATGTAAATGTGGGTACACTTTCTATAAATATAACCTTCTTAATTCCTAAAACCATTAGCGTAGTTAGTACTATACATAAATGTATAAACCAAATGGGTAGTAAGACATGGTGTTATATAAAATAAAGTTAAATTAAAAATAATTTTTTTATCAAGTTTATTAAAACAATAACTTGAGATCTAGATAGTTTATTAAAATACTTACGAAGACAAAATAATTGCAACGGTCCCCTTGACAGCATTCAGAGCACTTCCAATCTTGATACCAGATATAAGTGCAATATGGCATGTTTTTACTTCTTGTCTGTACACAGGTATCCTTTTTGGCACAGCGCTTTGATAGATAGTACTGTTTATCTGCTCCCTGTGACCAATATGGTAATGCTGCGCAAAAAAAAGTCAGAAAATGTAAAATAAAAAGCATTCAAAACTAGTATTTTGTCACCTTCCTTAGCCCCCAGAGGGAGTCCTACTTAGGGTTAGCAATTTAACATTTTATTCTTTTAAATTGACAAATGACACTTATACGCGGGAACCAAACCTGGGACATTTGACTTAGCATGCCAATGCTTTAACCACTGAACTATCCACGAATCATCCTGTGTCCAGGTGTCATTTTTCAATATAAAGAATTTGATATTTAGATGCGGCTATAACCATAATTAATAAAATATAATAGCTGTGCTATTTAATCCATAATTGCAATATAGGGTTGTACACACTACATGTTTGGCTGTAGTATATTTAGGAACCTCCTCATTGGTTGTGGGTTTAATCTTATTTTTCTAAAATACAAGCCTAACATTTTACTTCAAATCTAAAATCCAAATTTGAATTCTCAAATCTTAAATAATGTTTTATATCAGTAAAAACAAATTAGAATGAAAATTTAAAAGAAAAAAGATGAAACTTTGAGTTAGCTCATTACATTACGCATGAACCTTGAAAAAGGTTATATGATATTGAATATTGTTTTCTTTGTTTAACTGTCATTTTTATTATTTTATAAATAACAAAAAGGCCACTTTTGTCATTAACTAAATTATTTTTATATTTCATTCTTTTTTTATCTAATGAAAACCATAATCATTGTTTAACATTAAGGTTTTGAGGTGTGTCAACAAAAAGCCATTTTTAAAGCCTTTTAAATAAATTGATAAAACATAATAAAATCCTTTAAGTGGTGAAATAATTTCAAAATGTCACCTGCTGCACACAGCAGTTGAAAACACCAAATAAATATTGAATACAAAGATCAACAGAAAACTAAAATCTATCAAAAAAATCTCAGTTTAAGACAAGAAACACTACAAGAGTAAAAGCCGGTTGGCAGTGAGAGATTCGCCGAAGGTATAGCTTGTTCGCCAATTAATAGTTAAGTGAATAGGGGCATACCTAGGGCCCTTCACTAAGATGTGATACTAACTAAGGGGAACAACCCAAAGTCCACAAACAATAGGTGGACGGTTGAAAAGATTTAAAGATAATAAATAGTAATCTTAAATAATAAAATATACTTTGAGGCAAGCGCTTAACATATTTAGTCATTAAGGGACCTACTTTTGAATGAGTTGTTTGTGTGACAGGATAGTTTCTACTAGTTCTCTGTAATGTTCACATTAATTTACTTAAAACATAATCACAAAGAGACAGATATTCATGATCCAAGCCAAGGGTGAAGACTTGAGAAGATCAGGTGGACAGATGTGACAAGTGAAGTAATCCTAAGAAGAATGTGTGAGAAAAGAACCATTTTGGAAGTGAATCTTCGGCGCAAAGCAAACAGGATCATACATATCCTTAGGAGGAACTGTTTTCTGCAGGATGTCATAGAAGGAAGGGTTGAGGTAAAGAGGAGCTTGGGAAGAAGAATTCATATATTTAAGGAAAGAAGAAAATTCTGGGAGGTGGAAGAGTTGACAGAGGACAGGGTGACAAGAGGAATGGACCCGCCGTACGACAGAAAACCTAATAATAATGATACATAATAAACTGATATCATTATTAACCTTACCAAAACAAATTGTTAAAATTTAAAATTAATTAATTTTTAAATATGTAACAAGGTTTGCTTGCGGGCTCACACCATAAGAGTTTTTATACAACAAAGCAGAGCAAAAATAACATGAGGAAGTCAAAAATAAATAGCCCTATATAACATAACCTGGTAATAAAAAAACAAAGCCCAAGTATAATGCAGCACAGCATAATTAGGAAACTGTTTCTGTTTGAAAATACATTAATCCCTTGCAAAGTGATTGTTGTAATGGCCAAATATTAATATAAGTACTGATGGTAGTTGTGTATTAATAGCACTATTGAGGGTAGTTGAATATGAATAGTGAGTTAGCCCAGCAGAGAATGACTGCAAGAAATCTGACCAAAAACTGTTGAGAACTAGGATATGCAGCCTTTCATAAGCAACACACATATTTGAACTATAACCCTTCTATTGTTGGTTTTTACACTCATAATAATGTTAAAAGTAAGGTTTAAAATATAGTTTTAGGAATAATATTTGTTAGGTAACTCATCAACAGATAGTCAATTAAAATAGGTTGCTTTTATTTTTAGTTAAAAACAAATCATTTAAGCCTGTGAATTATATTAAACAAAAATAATTAAAACAAAGCCACATACTTATAAATTTTTAAAGAAAGAAATATAGCCTAGTTTTTTTAGTAATGCTTAAGAAAATAACTTAAGTTAAATCAATTTATTTCACAACATGAAAAACAATCAAATTCCCAAACACATCATTATAATTGCTCAAAATTTCCCAAATACATCATTATAATTGCTCAAAATAAGTTAGGTAGGACTTTTAACAACATACTTCCCCAACGAATCTCGGATAAGCACACATCTTCTCCGTATTCACACGTTGTTATTGTATTCAAGCACTTTCCTGTATTGTGGTCTTGATTTGTACACACGTAACATTCTAAGCTGTTACCTAGAAAATAAAAATGTATATGATTTTTTCAAATCATTAATTAATAATATACATTCTACAAAAGAATGATGCTGTAAAACAATTCTGAATGTATTTAAATTCAGTAAAAATGTACCAACTCCAGCTTCAAAATAAAAACATATAGTATTATAGCAATATTTTATAATTTTTTATTATTTATGATAGAAATTTGTAATTTGGATTGACAAATTTATTAAAATATAATTTCACATTGCCAAAGAAGCTTCCCATGAAGTAATCTATAGTGGAGGATTTTACTGCAGTCAATGTGTTATTTACAGTTAATAGATGATATAATAGTAATTTATGAAGGAGTTATAAAGTATTTCGGAGAGTAGAAAAATATGAGAGTTGTAGTCAAAGGCTTGGCGTTCCAATTCCACAGCCTTGATTTTTAGCACAGCATCTTACTACCTATTTAGGTTATACGCATAGGTTTACTCATCTCTTTAAATTAGTGTTAAGGATGAGGAAGGTTGAATTCAGGAAGAAGTGTACTTGAATTTGCATGAAGTGAAAGAGAGTGGAAAATCATTTAAGAAAAACACCCTCAGTGCACCCAACCGTGATGTGAACCCTACTCTACCTATCAGCAGTTTAGTCCAACGTGAAAGAGTTGTCTTCAACTGTGCAGCCACCGAAGCAGGTTAAACTAAATAAATATTATTGTAAAAAAATTAATAATTAAATCACTATAAAAAAGTAGTCTATTTAACAAACAATAACCTGCTTCAGTGGCCGCATGGTCTAAGGTGTCATGCTCGCAATAGACTGGACTACTAATGACAGAGCTAGCGAGTTTTGAATCCTGGTCGGGTGTACTGAGGTTTATTTTTTCCAAATTGTTTTCCACTCTCCTTCCATCCCTGAAGGGGCTCTAAACTGCAGTGGTTCAAATTGACCATAAAGAGATAGTCAACAGGAGGGTTCATAGATAGATATTCTAACGGCCATAAGAATAAACATACAATCAATTAAATAAGTTTGATGACTACCCTATTTTTTTTATCAAAATATTATTTCTTAAAAGAAAGAAGTTAAAATTAATTCAAAGTAGCCATTATAGATGAAGTTTCTAATTACAACAAAATTAATATTGTTATAAAACTGTATAGATAAGCAGGCCCCTAATTATTATTTTAGTTCCACCTCTTTCTACCTGTTCAGGTTATACACATATGTATTATTATGCCAATGTGTTAGGGATGAGGAAAGTTGAATTAATAAAAAGTGTTCCCACATTTGTGTAGAATGACAATGGAAAATCACGATGGAAAAACTTCAAGACACCCGACCAGGATTTGGATCACAATCTCCTGCCATCACCAGTCTAGTCTAACAGACACACACTAGGCCATGCAGTCACTGAAGCAGGTCTAGTTACGAAATTAAAACAAACCTCCCATAAACCAAAGAATACCATAGATATGTAAACGACTGTAATTGTCACAACATGTCACCAAAAGTAGTTTAATTAGCAATTGTTAACATTTTATTATTATAAATGATCACAACCTAACCTAACCTAACCTAACATGCATCAACAAGATGTTCTTGAAATATTGTGGCCTTGAAATGTATAGCACTAAAAGAGGCTCCTGTGGCCTATTGATGAACACACCAATTTTATTTGTGGTTCTATTCCATACCTTGTCATAAAAAATATGTTAAGAAACATAAATTAAGTTTTAGCAATAGGCTATACAACTTAGTTTTTAATTTATTGACACAAGAAAAGTTGGGTTGAGGGTAGTTTTCATATATTTTTCAAGTATATTAATTTCTGATTTTAAAGAAAAGCTATTGCTAATATACTTTTTCTTTGTTATATTAATTTATTTATAATATTTCATTGCCAGCATTATTATCACATACCCAAGAAGATCTCAAAGTGAACAAGTCTGAGATCTATCAAGTTTGATAATACAGGTTGAAAAATGACTAAGTACTAAGAAGAGTGGGTGAGAAGAGAACCATTTTGGATGTGATTCTTGGGTACAAAGCAAACTGGATTGGACATATTATTAGGAGGAACTGTCTTATACACGACATCATAGAAAGATCAAGGTTGAGAGAAAGAGGCTAGGATATAGGCTAGTGTGCAATGTCCCGAAGAACAGTTAATTACTTTTAACTATCATCTCATTATTTGCATAAACCAATCATTGAGTTACCTGGCTTACTTTATTTAATCTTAATGTGTTCTCATTCTCATGTGTTATAACCCTTTTTTTTCAGTAACTAGTCCCTAATGTAATAATTTATGACCAATATTTGTAATTTGGAGTAACAAATTTATTAAAATGTAAATTCACAATGTCAAAGACGCTTCCCATGAAGTCATTTGTATTTGAGCATTTACTGGAGTAAATTTGTAATTACTATTAGGATTAATAAGCCATGAAACGAAATCACACACGCATTGACATAGTGTAAACAGTGTATTTAATATAATGTATGCCAG
>CABEEJ010010337.1:0-14634 GCA_901482245.1 Timema douglasi
AATCCGAACCACGGTGGAGGCCTGGCATCCCCCACATTCACAAGATGTCTTGTCAGAGGTGAAGGAAGGGTTTGGTAATCAGATAAGTCTGTTCCGGGACCGAGGATTGAACCCCGGCCGCCAGCACAGAAGTCTAACACCTTACCCCTAGACCACCAGGTCACCTATAAGGTACTGACATTAAGCTTAAGGAATATATTTTGTACTACCAAAATAAATAAAGAATTAAAGAAAAAAGGACTCATTATATTAAATGTTATCGATAATATCAAATGGAAATAGGGGGTGCTGCAGTTCCGCAGTGCCTGTACACGAGTCGCCACTGGTTGCAACCCCCTTACTTGATAGATATACAATTTATAAGTATAAATTGTTATAGTAATATTAAGAGAATTTTAACTCTAAAACCCGTCGACAGAAAATGTAATTTATTTTAAATATAAGAAATAGCCTCCCGTAATGAATCATCTTGGATCCCCAAAAGTGCAAGCTTCGGGGCCTATCGCTCTATCAATATATATAAGTTTTCCATTATTATTATTATTATTATTATTATTATTATTACTACTACGAAAATTAAATTGCTGTTTTCGAAACCAATTTGTATATAAATGGCTGGGATATCGGCTGTTATAATCAATTCTCCAACTCTCTTTAGTAAACGTACACACATCACATTAATGAATATAGACTACCCTAGAAGATGTTAGTGGCATTGCAGGGTACCACTCCCGAACACTTCTGAGGCCTCGTAACGCTGATGCAGGGGCAGCTCACGGAGTATCTATAGTTCCCCTCGTGCTCTGAATATATGAAGAATGTGTGTTTGACTTATGGTCTGAAGGCCCAACACGGGCTATGAGGTGAGTTTTGTTTAACTTTACTGCCTCACACCACAAGCCAAATCCTGCCTTAAGTGAACGCAAACATATTCTCGTCGCCTTTTATGTCTACCGATAGCAGGACCACCTCAAGAGCTCTATGGGGCTGATGAGGCGGATATCCGTAGGTCTTTCTTTTTGGTTTTAGTATCCTGGAGTCTGTACATCAAGGGCGCCATATAACACTCAGTGTACACCTTTCATAAGTCAGAAACTTGTCAAGGTCATGTCAGGGACCAGAATCCACTTGTCTGGGGAACAAACACCTTTTGCGAGGCTTCTCTAGCCTACGGTGGCTGTGTCCTTTGAGTGTAGCCACGCATTTACGTGCGCAGTGGAAAATTTAGGGACCAACGACCCTGTGAACACCGTTGACACTGTCATCGCCAGAAAACTGGGAACCCTTAACCTCCCCCCCAACCCCCGCTGTTTACCAATAATAACTTAGTCAAAATAGTAATAGTGTTATATCTATTTTTAGCAATTGTTTCAATTAATAAAATTACTAATATTCATTTAGGTCCTTTACGATCTAAAAATTAATGAACAAACCTTTAAGAACTAATCATTCCCTACTATAAATTCAGCTACTCTAGATCAGCCCATTCCATCTAATATTTCAATCTGATGAATATGCCTAATTGTAAAAATTATTACTGGATTATGCTAATAACATACGGTATTAGTAATAAGTCCACGCAGGTGTAGTTAAAATGACGTTAAGGCCAAAGAGAAATATATGTTACGTCCAGTGAAGAGGAAATGGCTATTCAAGATTAGTCTAAGAGTAATAAGATTATTTATTCTATTTGTTTCTAGGAGAAAACATTATATTTACACATGTAAATTTCTCATAACTCATATTGTTAGTGTCATCAAATAGAATTATCATGAATGAATACCACCGTTTTGCAGAATGAATCATATCTGTGTGCATAATTATTTTGTCAATATTTATGTTTCATAATTGATTATGTTGATAGCTTTGATTGATAATGTTATACAATCAAACCAAAAAGAAGGGACTGGTTTGATTAGTTCACAAGGTAGGTCCTTTCTACATAAAAGATCAGTGCCTTGCATGACAATTTTTTTAGAACACTGTTTTAATAAGCTTTATCGCTCGTTAGTGGAAACTATACAGATAAAAAACACAATTGGTATGATATAAACAAAATCTATACTATACAAAATGCAATACAATTATCAGGATACAAACAAAAAATATAACTAAACAAAACAAAATGCAAATGGCAGAATATAGACAAAAATGTTAAATAAGGAAAATCATGTAATATTCGTACATGATAAGATATGCGATTTATAAATAAAAAATACCAAGCGGTGTCTTGGTGTATAGTCATTGAAAGATAATATGGTCCATACTAGTTGTGATAAAATTGATAGAGAGTTAAAGAATAGTAGGCTTAGTTATATAATAATAAATTAAGATAAAACATCAACAAGTTTGATACAAATGCAATTTAGATAAGTTTTTCCCATGGTATATTACTAAAAGTTTTTTGAAGTTGAAGAGGTTCCTGATTGAATACACCGGAAAAGCTAGTGTATTTTTTTCAAATCTTCATATTTGAAGCTATTGTAGCCATACATCTTAGAATCGATGTATGCCAAATCCAACTTTTATGAATTCCTGATGTCATGCCTGTTCATGGTTGATTTAAAGGATATGTTACTTAATGTAGCCTACTATTAGAAATAATTTTGTATTCTACTATAGCAGAATTTAGATCGGCACACAGTCCTAAAGATGGTATATTTGTTAGAAATGATACCTGTTTAGAGGTAGTAAGATGTAGTAGCTTGAATAAAGCTTTAATAGCTCTCTCCTGTAGTATTTCTAACTCATTCAACTTACCTACCTCTATCAGTGCTAGACCATATCATAATTAGACAATTTCAATGACAATGTATTTAAGAGCAAGTTTAATGCAATTGATTTATGTGAGATTGAGGAATAAATTACTTCAACTAAAGGGGGGATACAAGGGTACGTGATAAGAGCCAGTATTTTTTGCAGTTTTTATGACAAAACATTTTTGGCCAGAATAAATACAATATTGCTCCAGTACAAACATGGCGTTTAATTTTCTTCACAGGATACTATCAAAAGTTTTTAAATATCTGTCATGAGTATAGTGGCATTATCCAACACACTTTTAAATGAAGGAAAAAAAGTTATCATTAATTTCCAGGACACCCTTAACAGATATTCGAGAAATGTTGAGGTCACCATGTGAAGAAAATTAAATTCTATATTCGTATTGGAGCAATATTGTGTTTATTTTGGCAAAAAAAAAGTTTTGCTCTAAAAACTACAAAAAAAACACTTTCTTTTCTCGCGTCCCCTTCCATCCCACCTTAACATTTCCGATGCACGTCGAGTCCAATGTGAATCAAAAGTTTGCCATTTAAACATTTTATTTAGAAAAAAATATATATAGCTAGGCTTCTTTAAAATAAAGAACAATTTAACTGAAACCTTTTACTTGGTTTTAAGTGTTTTAAAATTTAAATGATGCACTGCTCACAACAAGCCTGTAGACCGCACTTTGGGAACCCCCGCATTAAACCCCATCATGTTCCGCGCAGATGCAGTTTGGAGTCTGATGAGCATAGCCGGTTCGGTGTTGACGGTATTCCTGTTCTTATCAATTGTGTGGACTTTACTGGTGAGTTTACTCGTTTTGGTTGAGAAATTTGTATCTCGTTACAAAATAATACACCTGAAAAGTTAATTTATTTGTAGTTTCGTGATTTTAATTCAAATATATGAAACGTACTGGTACGTAAATATGACATTTTTTGACCCATTACAAGTCACCATTAGAATTCATAATTTTAAAATGTTAGCATTTTTTTTCCTGACAACATTGATAACATTTTACTATATTATGAGTATTATTAAGTTGGGAGGTATATTACAATTTTTATAGAAAGATCCTTAAATCTGACAGAAAATCTACTAAATCTAACCCGCCTCGGTGGCGTAGTTGGCTAACGCGCTTGTCGTGTTGAGCTGCTCGACTGCTGAGGACTGGGAGATCGAGGTTCGAATCTCGGTCGGGTGAACTGGGAGTGGTTTTTCCTAAATGGTTTTCCACTCTCCCTCCACTCTCCCTCCACTCTCCCAACACTCAAATGTGCGTTCACTTCCTCTAATTCAACCTTCCCAATTCCTAATCCATTAGAGTAATTAGTACTTAAAGCGTATAACCCGAACGGGTAGTAAGACGCGGTGCTAAACATAATATATATACTAAATCTACTTTCTTGTATTCGTCCATCAGGTAATGTTATCTGCTGATATAATTTTTTATATGTACTTACAAATACCTGATCAGATATAGTGTTAACAATGCACCATAAGTAAAGGTGTCGCTTGTAAGGTCGATTGGTGTCAGCGGCGTAATCTCTGGGTATGCTAGTCCTGCGCCGCATACCCATAAGGTTATGGACTAGTTTTTTGTTTAATTCAATGCTGTCTGTGTGAACTGTGTAAATACTAATGGTTAAATTGTTAATAAATATTCATGTAATAAATTATTAATTTTAAAACAAATATTGGTTCATATTCTAAGATACTGTGTTTTAAGTAATTCTTCTTCTAAACGGCTCTACTTACCACAATAGGAAACCCAGGGCTGGCTACTTGAAAAACGCAAGACAAGCTAGGGAGGCTCTAATGACCTTGACCAATGTATAGGGGGTTGCAACCAGTGGCAGCTCGTGTATAGGCACTGCGGAACTGCAGTACCCCCTATTTCAACTTGATATTATAGATAACGTTTAATATAATGAGTCCTTTTTTCTTTAAGTCTTTCTTTATTTTTGTAGTACAAAATATATTCCTTAAGCTTAATGTCAGTACTTCAGTAGCCATCCCCAGTTTGTGAAAAAGATAAAAACATATTTTTATGGAGCTGTGTGCTTCACAGTGCCAGCGACGTGGTGTTTGACTGTTGTGAGCATGCGCACATAGGAGGGGTTGGTGAAGAAGGCGGGACTGCCAAGTAGAGAGAGCACTGTTGCTCTCGCAGTGCCGGCTCTGGCGTGATGGTGGAAGGAAGTACTCAACGTGTGTTGTGCTTAAAAACCGTGTACCATATTCTTTAATGTGATAAAGTGTAGAAGAGTGTAGAATTAGATTATTATTTTGCTTCCAGCTATTCTATTTGATTCATTTTTTCAATTCTTTTATTTAACAGAAAGACTAAATGCGCTTGCAGTACTTTAAATGGAGAAACTTTCCTCAATTGTCATCCAGAGATCAAGGAGGAAATTATTGAACTCTTTGGGCAAATTAAAACCAGGAAGAATGGATTTCATTTTTAAATGAATAGATCAAGCTTGCACTGTAACAATTTAATTTAAAGTAAGCAAAACAAGTTGTTTTTTTGTTAAGATTTTATCAAGTTCCTGAATACATTTTCTTTTTATATATGTATTTTTCCTTTTACACAATTTTAAAACAAAGGCTAAAAATTTTCTGGAGCATCACCCCCACTAATTTTAGCCACGAGCCGCCACTGATTGCAACACATTCCTTTCCGCTCACCCATAGGTAATTGGCCAATGAGCTCAATTTTTACACCCTAGGTCATGCTGTTCATGTGAAGCAAGCTAAGCATTGTCCCCACTATTGAAAAAAAGGAAAAGATAAAATAAAATATATTTTAATATAATTTACTTAATCAGTGGCGCACCCAGCCATTTACTTTGGAGGGAGGCATTCAATCAAGGCTGTAGCAAGAATGACATTTTGATGGAGAGAGCGGGTTTGGGGTTGCACAACCTCCTAAGCCCTGAAGGCCGAGAATATTTATGAATTTTAAATTCTTTTATAAATCATTTGGAGTAGTTTTATAGTAATTAAGATATTTAAATAATGCAAATGTTATCGGAGCTATTATTTGTATGTTTTTTTAATTGTTAATTTTGTATGTAACGGTAAAACCTTTTGAATATTAGGCTTAATTCAAAAGCCTGGTTTTAAAATGTAGTCTATATATTGGACACATCTTCAATGCTAAATATTTTAGTTATACTTAATATTATTAACATTATTAGTGGTGTTGGGGAAAGAGGGTCAAGGGGGTCAAATACCCTGTTTGTCTCTCTCCCCCTTGGGTGCACCACTGCTTATAGTTAAGGATATGTGTAAATATCTGAGCAATAAACCAATGACGTAGCGCTAGAGTATTAATAGTCCGAGATAATCTCCCCTATGTTAGTCAGAGTCTACGCATCTAAATATCTTCTGGAGCATAAATTATCAAGTTGGGAGACTCGTTTGTTTCCAAGCAGCTTTGTGTGAGATAAGTTGGCTTTAAGAAATAGTTTTTAATAGCAACGTGAGTTGGACAATCCACCTGACTCCCTCTCACCAAGATCTGATGGAACACTTCATTTTACTCTTATTATGATTGTTTGCTTGAGTATTGCTAACTGTGTGATTTTAATTACACTAGGCTAATTGAATAGGACCTGTCTCTCTTATGTATTCAGAAATGTGCCCATACCAATCTTAGTCCCGACATTAATATTTACTTAAATGTCTAACCATGTGGATATCATTACATTTTGAGGACCACCTATGTGATCTACTGGTCATAGGTTCAGGCTACTGATCCAGAGGTCCCGGGTTTGATTCCCGGCGCGTCTGGGAAACAGTTGGTCTGGAACGGGCTAGATTCAGCCCAGGTTGGATAAATAAGGAGCTACTCGAATAAAGTAGTAGTGGCTCCGGTATAGAAAGCCGAGCTTAATGGCCGGAGTCATTGTTGTGTTGACCACATGACACACTCTATCCGTAATAGTTGGCACTAATTCACCAAACAGTTTGGTAGCCACTCGGTCTGATATCATGGTGTTACGTTTATTACATTTTGAGGGGATGGTAATCATCGTTATGGATAAATAAAAGAAGAGAGAATATCAGAGGGCAAGAGGGAGGGCTCAACCTTTCCTAAGATAGCATACAGTTAAGGGAAATAATAAATGTTCGAGAACCACTGTTCTATATGGACACATCTTGTAATAATCCCTTGACGTTCTTGAACAACGCTGGTTGAGGGTCCTCGGCCCCCAAATCTCCTTTGCAAATTTAGAGTACAGCATACCTATTAGTTTTACTCAGAATACGCCACTGATTGGTGTTTGCATTTCAGTGGGCTTGGCAGTCTGATGTGCGATAGGCAGGCACGACATCCAGTCGTCGGCTGTTAATTTACCACTGTGAAATGATAAACCTACATTTCACCAATAATAAGTTTTTCTGTTATGCCGGGAATCCAGCCCGGGACCCTTAAAACAGTAGACAGACAAGTTATCGACTAAACTAAGGTATCGGACTTCTGGTTGAGTACTATATATACATAATAATGTGAGATTTTATAATTTTATCATTAAAATAATACGTCTATATTTTCTCAAATGTTCTCCCTAATTAAAATGTAGCTGTATTTTAAGGGTGTACAAGCGAGTTTTGAACTGTTTTAACATATTTTTGAAAAACCATTTTCATGCTCTTAATTAGCAAATTTTTGTTCTAAATTAAACAGGGTTGAGGACATTCTTTAAGATTTTCATTTTATAAAAACAACTTTAACACATTGATTGAAGTTTTACCAATAAATCATTAATGAATCTTTGAACAAAGTATTGTCAATAAAGTGGTTCCCGAACAGAAAAATAAAAATCTGAAAATAATATTTACAACCGAGATTAAGATCAGCTAAAATATTTTCTTTTTCAAATCTCCGTCGCCACCGGTGCAGACCAATCTTTGTATTGATTGCAGACCTACTATTGTAATATTATCAATAATAATAATAATTATTATTATTATTACTATTAGTGGCGGCTCAAATTCACTATTTTACAAACCCAAAAAGTTCTTCCTTTTTTTCTACGAATCTCTTACCTCAAATCCTAAACTGAGTCTTAAAATAAATTTAACATAAATATTATAGCATTCACTATAAGGTTAATATTAAAGTGTGTTAAATCAAAGGTCTGAAGTCTGGTTATATTTGTTAAAAGGGTGTAAAATATGTATCCCCCCTCTCATCCCCCCATCACCCTTGGTTTTCATTTCAGTGTAAGTTGACTAATCAACAACCAAACTAACAGTTTTAACTTTTAGGAACAAAACCTTTAGTATTTTGTTATGTATTTATAATATTAGACTGCTTGTACAACTGGGGTAGTTCATCCTTTCTCAGAGTTTTCCCCACTTGACATATTTGCTGTCACTCAAACTGAATGCACCTTATTAAGATTTTAGCTCAAATAATAGAATTATAAAACATTACACAGTGTGACACCAATCACTCCTCAAGGATTATAATTGTTTTGTGATAGCTACTAGAGGCCAGTTTCATTGTCAGATAGAGTGCGCCTCAAGTGCCGCACTCTGCTACAAGATGGCATGTAAATACCTAGCTTTGCTACAAGATGGCATGTAAGTACCGTGCTCTGCTACAAAATGGCATGTAAGTGCAGCGCTTTGCTACAAGACGGCTTGTAAGTACCACGCTTTGCTACAAGATGGCATGTAAGTACCACGCTTTGCTACAAGATGGCATGTAAGTACCGCGCTCTGCTACAAGATGGCATGTAAGTACCGTGCTCTGCTACAAAATGGCATGTAAGTGCAGCGCTTTGCTACAAGACGGCTTGTAAGTACCACGCTTTGCTACAAAATGGCATGTAAGTACCACGCTTTGCTACAAGATGGCATGTAAGTACCGCGCTCTGCTACAAGATGGCATGTAAGTACCGCGCTCTGCTACAAGATGGCATGTAAGTGCCGCGCTTTGCTACAAGATGGCATGTAAGTACCGCGCTTTGCTACAAGATGGCATGTAAGTACCGCGCTTTGCTACAAGATGGCATGTAAGTACCACGCTTTGCTACAAGATGGCATGTAAGTACCGCGCTTTGCTACAAGATGGCATGTAAGTACCACGCTTTGCTACAAAATAGAATGTAAGTGCAGCGCTTTGCTACAAGAGGGCATGTAAGTACTGCGCTCTGCTACAAGATGGCATGTAAGTACCGCGCTTTGCTACAAGATGGCATGTAAGTACCGCGCTTTGCTACAAGATGGCATGTAAGTACCGCGCTTTGCTACAAGATGGCATGTAAGTACCACGCTTTGCTACAAAATAGAATGTAAGTGCAGCGCTTTGCTACAAGAGGGCATGTAAGTACTGCGCTCTGCTACAAGATGGCATGTAAGTACCGCGCTTTGCTACAAGATGGCATGTAAGTACCGCGCTTTGCTACAAGATGGCATGTAAGTACCACGCTTTGCTACAAGATGGCATGTAAGTACCGCGCTTTGCTACAAGATGGCATGTAAGTACCACGCTTTGCTACAAAATAGAATGTAAGTGCAGCGCTTTGCTACAAGAGGGCATGTAAGTACTGCGCTCTGCTACAAGATGGCATGTAAGTACCGCGCTTTACTACAAGATGGCATGTAAGTACCGCGCTCTGCTACAAGATGGCATGTAAGTGCCACGCTTTGCTACAAGATGGAATGTAAGTGCAGCACTTTGCTACAAGATGGCATGTAAGTACCACGCTTTGCTACAAAATGGAATGTAAGTGCAGCGCTTTGCTACAAGAGGGCATGTAAGTACCGCGCTCTGCTACAAGATGGCATGTAAGTACCGCGCTTTGCTACAAGATGGTATGTAAGCACCGTGCTCTGCTACAAGATGGCATGTAATTGCCACGCTTTGCTACAAGATGGCATGTAAGTACCGCGCTTTGCTACAAGATGGCATTTAAGTGCCACGCTTTGCTACAAGATGGCATGTAAGTACCACGCTTTGCTACAAGATGGCATGTAAGTACCGCGCTTTGCTACAAGATGGCATGTAAAGTACCGCGCTGTGCTACAAGATGGCATCTGGATCACAATGTCATGTTTTCTAGCTGACAATGAAAGTGGCCCTAAATTTCATTGACATTTTTCTAACCCTCTTAAAAATTAAATATTTAGCTACTGATTCCAATTCGACTCCCTGGGTGTGAAGCAGGGATCATCTATGTTCACTGGAATGAAGTAATAAGAACTATTTTATAGAATATATCATTTCTAGTATTTAAAATAATTGTAGTAAATAAATGTGCCTGGTTTTCTAGGGGCCCTTTCAAGTGTGTGTGGGGGGGAGGGGTCGTGGCCCCCGTGACCCGCCCCCCCCCCTTCCTCTCTCAATCCGGCCCTGATAGTGTCCGATTAATGTTCAGGGTAACCCACGATGGGACACACTATGGCAATGTTTGACCTTGAGGAAACGGTTGTTCCTCCGGCTGTCGACTGAACAAGAGTGGGCCAGGAGCTCGGAATACGGCGCCATGTGTGGGAAAATCGGTACAGTCGTGTACCGAATGATGGTGGCCGTTATAGGTGTGTTCTAATCTAGTGCCTTTAGATTTATCATTTGTCACTGCCTCTAAGGCTGGGCTTATATTCTTGCGTAATGCACAACTATTAGTAAATAATGTATAACGTATAGTGCACAATTCATAAGAGAAATACTACTGCTTAAAATAAAACGTAGTGATTAAAGTCTTACTTAAATAAATGGTCTTTTATTAGTAGAAAACGGCCTACACTCTTTTCACTACTAGATAAGGTCCCTAAAAATACTTCAAAAAAATGTTACCTTGAAAAGACATGTTCATTCTTTTGAAACTTGAAACAAACCCAATTTAAGTTTTCTTGTACTATTAAATCAAATTTGATTTTGTATTTGGTCTGATTTTTTTTATTGTCATGACTATTATGGTAAACCTATTTCTTAGTAAAAAAAAACATGGTTTCAGCTGAGTGGCTGCCATCAGTTAGCGAAGATGATACATAGTGCCGACTTCCACGGATAGAGGGTGTCATGTGCTCATCACAACGAATCCTCCGGCCATTAATATCAATTTTCTAGACCGGAGCCGCTAATTTTCCCATCAACGTAGCTACTCATTTGTTCTCATAAAGTTGACTTGGTCGTTACAAGACCCACTGCTTCAGATAAAAATTTTGGAAGTATTTTTCAATAAGAGACTCATAAATTTAATAATTCCCTATTATTTTCAATAATAATAGAATAAAATTATATATAACATAATTTTAATGAGATTGACGCCATCTGCAGACGAAATATTTGGGGCTCATCAGTGTAGATTTCAATGAAATAGATCGACAGATCAGATGTTTACTATTCAGTAAACACTAGAACAACAAGTGAGAATACACATGAGAGTTTACCAATTATAAATAGATTTTAAAAAGGCCTACGATTTAGTAAAAAGTAATAAATTATGTGAAATCTTAGTTAAATTTGGAATAGCCAAAAATCTAGTCACGCTAATTGAGGTCTGAAACGGATAGCAAGGTACGGGTTGGATGCCCCTCGAGGTTTTCTGAATACATAGTAGGTTGAAACAAGATGCAATTTCCCCGTTACTTTTTAACAAAGGCTATTCTAGAGAACGCTAATAGGGTAATGCAAGAGAGTATGGAAGGGTTGACACCAAACGATACTGTGCAGCTAACAGGATATGCAGATGACTTAGCGTTGTTGGGCAATAGTAAGGAAGTTGTTGTAAGAACTGCAGATATTTTATTAAACACTGGTAAGGAAATAGGTCTATAAGTGAACGCCGAAAAGACAAAGTATATGATATGATCACACAGAGAACACAGCTTGAGGATGATAATTTAGAGATCACGGCGAACAACACATCATTTGACAGGGCTAATGTGTTTAGATATGTAACTAGCAGTAACCAGACTGTATTGTAATGGACATTAAAAAAATAATACAGCCGGGAAATGCATGTTATTACTCGGTCAGTAAGTTGTTGACATCTCGCCTGCTGTCAAGGAATGTAAATCTCAGAATATACAAAGCAATAACTTAAACGATTGTTCTCTACGGGTGTTAAATGTTGTCTCTTACCTTACATGACGAAAACAAATTTAAGGTATTCTAAAACAAGGTGTTTAGGAAGATATTTGGTCCTAAAAGAAATAAAGATACTGGGAAGTGGAGTAGGTTACATAATTATGAGTACCCTGTACACACAAGATACAGCTACAGTAGCCCCATGACTTCTTTGGTGCTGACTGACAGCTGACAGCTGACTTCTGACAGTCAACATTTAGGTATATACCTAAATTTTGATCGTCAGAAGTGGCAGCTGCTAAACACATGTTTTTGCAGATCATATGATTCGGCGTAGGGATACATAATTTGGTCTGGTAACGTTTCAAAGCCGTCAGCTGCCTGCTGTGAGCTGTCAGTCAGCACCAAAGAAGCCATGGGGCTACTGTAGGATAATCAAATCTCGTAAATTACCGTGGACAGCACACGCAGCGCGAATGGGAGTTCTAGAACCTTGGTCAGGGTACCTACTGACTGCCAAATTAAATGGAGAGAAACCATTGGGAAGTCTTAGACGGAGATGGGAAGATAACATTAGAATGGGGCTTACTTTTGTAAGTGCGGTGATTAGCCTACGACTTTCTAATTCCATTGAGCGATTAACATACACAATCGTAGTCTAAAACAAAGACAATTTGTTGTAGACAAACAAGTGACGCATTTCAAACATGAACAGAGAAAATTGTATATGGTCTGCTGTGTATAAAGACACCGACTATTCATGAGCCTCTTTTTTATCACAAAATGTTTGAAAAATACACTTTAAAAACGCCAAAATTTGTTTCAAGCTCTAATAAATCATTAATACATATTTATGAGTTCACGAAATAAAATGATACAGGTATTTATATACTGAATTAAAGTTTTCTCGTGAATTGTTAGTAACACTCTTGTTTAAAGCGCAATTAATATTTTATAGGTTAGATTCAGTTTGTAGTGCGGCCTATAATCGCATCCTTAGAAAATATGTACAAATGTTAAAAATAAATAATTTATAATCTCTACAACAGGAAATGCTTCAAAAACAGTGTTAAAAATTGACGGACCTTGACTCTAATAATAAAATTCTATCTTGAAGCCAAAATGGCTGACGAAATGAAATAGTAAAATCTTCTATAGCTGCCACTATTACTTTTCACACATTGTTCTAGATATTTTTTGTTGCAGTTATTGGTTACTTGAATACAAACTTTGTTTATTTATTTTCTGTCTAATGGTCAGAGTTCCTGGCTATAGATCCAGAGGTCTCGGGTTCAATCCCTGGAGCTTCCACAGTTTTATCTGTAAAGCAATTGGTCTGGAATGGGGTCAGTCTCGTGTGGTCAAATGAAGATCTAATTGAGTTTAGAAAACTGAGATTAATATCCGGAGGGCTCATTGTGCTGACCAGATGACACCCTCTATCCACAAATGTTGGCAAATCATCGCTAACGGTGGCGGTCGCTCGGTCGTCATAGCTCGCTTACATCATGGAGATCCTTTTTTTTTAAAAGATATAAAACAAACTTTTTTGCGATCCACAATGGTAACATTTTGCTATATTATTGTATGACTATTGATAATATCTATCAATAGTGACAGCTGGGGGTCACATGACTTGGTGGATGAATACGTGGAATAGAGCTGGTAACTATTATATCTATCAAAAAAAGGTTATTTATATGATGATTGGGCCGTAGAAGCGCAATGCCCCCTCATTAGTTGGTGTGTATGTCCAGGGCTCCAGGAACTGATCAAGGTGTTGTGTGGGGTAGCTGTGGTCCACCTTCTCATCACGATGATCCTTCAATATATGTCCGGATAGAAGTCTCATCTTCCTAATCCTGGACAACTCGCCTGATAGCCCGCCCGACAAGAGCTCAACTCTTTAGGAAGAAAGAGACTCCTGGGACCCTCATATTCATCAGATTGAAACCATCCAAATATTTGTGTTTCTTCAAACTTTGGTATATTCTGGTTACTAAACGTGTAAAACAAAATTTTTATAAATGTATACTTTTTAAAAAAAATAATGAGGTATTTAACGTGAACTTTCTGAACAAACTTATTATATCAACACATGACTTACAAACTAACTTGAATATAGAAAAGACACAACACCCAGCCCCCAGCCATTAACTCATCACTTTGAAAGTGGGAACCCATATTTTACCTGTTATAAATTTTTCGCTAATGTTGAGAATCAAACCCTGCACCCTCACCTCAGTAGGCAGACATGACGCTGAGCTAAGGTGTCGGCCCATTGACGAATGAATTCGTGAAATGAGATGTGTGTTTGTTACAATGATAACAACTTTAAGTTTGTGATAAAAAAATAATAACCTCCTTTTTAATATCATCTTGCTTATTTAAAGCTCCCCCCATGCAGTTTCCAGGTGTGCGCGTCTTTTGAAGTTATTTTATACAACAGTGAATAAAGGGTTCAGGCCTTATGGGATAAGTACGTACAGGCTTACTTTGTTGAACTACCATCTCATTACTACACCCTGATTTTGGTTGGAAGAACACTAGAGAAAATCAAAACATATTTCTTTGCGGCCAACATTGATACTATTTTACTACATTGGTTGTGTTATTTTATAAGTATTGATAATATCTATCAAAAGTAACATCTGTAGATGACATTACTTTAAATATGAATATGTTAACATTGTTTTAGTAACTTTAGTAACTAACTTCGACTGTTCTTCCCACCAAAATCATATTATAGATACGACGATACTTTGGATATGAAAGACCCAAACACAATGACCGACCGTTCGTTGCTTTTTTTT
>CABEEJ010010338.1:0-14633 GCA_901482245.1 Timema douglasi
TCCAGTAGTTTCGGAGCCTATTCATTACAAACAAACAAACAAACAAAAAATCAAATCTTTCCTCTTTATAATATTAGTATGACAACGGAGCTTACATAACGCGAGAGTTTGGCTAACAGACTATAGTCAAACTCCCTCGGGACTCTATGATCCTGACTCTGAATTAGGAACCTACACAATATTTCCATCAACAAACAATAATGTAAATGTCCTACTAGGACAAACTTTGAAAAAAGATTATTAAATGTGCAATGGCTTATAAAAATCATCATTAATAAAAAAATAGTTATTTTACATTACGATAATTCAATATGCAAACAATATAAGAAATGGTACCTCCATATCTAGAAATTATAAATACAATTATCCTAAATTTCAAGTTTAGCTCGTTCAAATTTTAATACAGTTAATAATTGTGGCTATCTACATGATTTAATCCCCCATAATGACTCTAGCTCCCAAGTGGCGACATACAAAATATAGAGTTTCATTTTATCTAGAATGATCATATTAGGATAGTTAGATTTAGAAATAGAATATTAAGGTTTTATATAAAGAAAACTAATAGTTGAAAATAAATTAGAGTTCATTATACGAATCGCCAGAGTTACGATTCCGATACGATGTACATGTTTATCCTGCCATTGTCCAGGTCTAAGACAATAGTCCGTCGTCAGTCGTAGTGATAATAATTGTCAATTTTGGCATACTTGCCCAGCCCATTATATATTAGGGTTTCATTACGAGGGATAGTGGGAGAAAAAAAACATGCTTGGTGACGTCAACAATGTCTTCAAAAAGTCACGTGCACCTTTGTTAATACTGCTCCATCGGAATTTAAGCCTATTTCTTCAATTCTTCAATCATCCGATGTTTTGAAGGTAGTTCATCTTCCTACCACCAGAGACCATGTGAATAGTTATTATCTAGTTGTCCTCGAAGTTGCACGGCTCATTACTCGCCAGTAGAATCGGAGTGCTGGGACGTCTTGTTAACACATCGTATCTCGCTTGACCCACTCACCATTTTAGGATGCCAGGTGTAGGCCAGCCTTGCAGGTACCTAGTGTAAGCAGATTCAATTGGTAAGTACATGAACAGACTATTAATATTGAATTGGATTATGTAGTGAAAATATATTGTTCAGCATTGTTTTATCATGTATTATTAACCTACATGAATTACAACAGAGAAGATTACCATTGTAGGTATCCTAATAGTGTCGTAATTATTGGAGCGGGTAGTGTGATTTACTGAGAGTTATGCGTTAACGTTTGTATGGGGTGGGTCCTATTTTAGCAGTATGCAATGTAATGTTACACTGTTCCCATGATTGCAACGGCCAAGAACAATTGTAGTAAATAAGGGATGTTAATTAACTGTAGGTAAAATTTAAGATGGTGTGGGATTTTCAATTCACGGCAATGCATAACCCATGACTCTACTGACACACACACTCCACTACTTCTTTTCTACTCCTACACCTAATCCTTATTTATATTGTGTAGTTTTGTATGTTTCTTTATCTCTACCTGTATCGACCAACAAACTGAATAAGTTCATTATTTTTATTTTCATACTTCCTGTGTCGACCGACAACCTGAATTTATTGACAAAATAAACGTTAACGCAAGCGAAGCCGCGTGCAAAAGCTAGTTACATAATATATGAACAATTCAAATGGATGGTAAATTGGGTAAAAATAAATTTAGAACTATTTTCAAACCCCTGCAATCCTTCAAGAATTATTTTTAAAAAATTCGATATTCGTCATTTTTTACAAATGATATATGTTTAAGAAACGTCTATATATCAAGATTAGAACAAATCCATCAAACCATTTCAGATAAATTTCAGTTATTAACTGACATTCAGTTTTACAGACGGAATTGTATGATTCAATATTTTGAATGCCAGAAAAAATTAATAGGAATGATCCTTCAAAATTCTTAGCTAAACAAATGTTATTATTAAAATAATTTATATTTGCAAGTGGGTTAAAGATATAATTTGACAATTATTCAATTATCATAATAACACCTTTAAGTCATAATTTTATATATTGCAAAATATATTTACACTAGAGTATAAATTCAAATGATATTAAATTTTTTTCAAATATTCCAATTAAATTTTTCTAAAAAAATATTTTACAAACATTTACGTTCTAAGTTTATTGCGTGTATAGTTATTACAAAATCACAAAACTTGTTATGATCATGTTTTTATTAATTTAAATAAACGGATACATTAGCTTTATTACTCTTAATAAGCACTTTGATCATTGAGCTGGTGACATAATCTTTTCGCTTAATTTTCCTTCCCGAATTTACCTCTTTGTTCACATCCATTCAACATGCATTAAATGTTAAGGTGGGAGTGTAGAGGATGCGAGAGAAAGTGGTTATTTTCAATTTTATAGCAACACTTTTTTTGACAAAATAAATTATTTCTACATGTAGGAAAAAATGTTGAATTTTCTTCCCATGGTTATATGAACATTTCTTTAATATCTGCATTTAGTATAACGGCAAAATATGACATGCTTTGTAAATTAAAATAATTTTTGTTTATATGCGAGGATAAACTTATGAGAGATTCAATAAATTTATATGTCACTAAGATGATCAAAATGCAAAGAAAACGAAAGTATCACCTCACTTACCAGGACGCAGCGGTACAGGCTAGGAATTAAAAGAAAGTGTCAGAACAATAGGAATAGAAAAGGTTAGATTTTAATGGATCATAATGGGGTTCTTACGATTTTGGAAAAATAGAAAAACTGTAGGATCAGGAAAATTGACCAGGGAATATGCAGATTCAAGCAAAAGACGAGTTAGATGAAGAGGATAAAGGCCCTACATTTTAAAGAGATAAGAGGAGAGAGCCATAAAATACACGAAAAGAAGAAAATCTTCTAAGGAAAACGACATACCAACTCATATTCTGAATAAACTGGGAAATAACGGATTAATAACTATGGCTAATATTATGAATATCATCCACAAAACATAATAAAGCCCAAGGACATTCTAGACGTAACCATGGTGGATCTAAAGTAGAATATACAAGCCAAGAAATGAAGTGGCCACAAGATGACCAACCTCATCTTTCATGTGAGGAAGATCGTGTCAACATTACTTAATATCCGACTGGAAAGTAAAATAAATGTGTGGTGGAAGAAGACAATTTGGATTCGTAAAAGAAAACGGGAACAATATTTGCCATCGGAATTATAAGAATAGTTTTAGAAAGAGTGTGTGCAATTGAAGGAAGAGGTCAACACTGGTTCCATTGACTCGGAAAAGATATTCGATAAAGTGAAGTGGAAATAAATGATGGAAATACTCAAGTAGATCGGCGTCAAATGGAGGGGTAGAAGGCTGATTGCAATTTGTACCTGAGAAAGCAAATGTTGTTGAGATTTAAGTGTGGAGAGAACAAGAACGTGGAGCTAAGATGGAGGAATGAGCCAGGAAAGCTGTTTGTCACCCAGTCTATTAAACTTATATGGAGAATGAACGGTCATGGAAGTCGTGGAGAGATGTAGCAGTTTCAGGATAGGATGATGTATCATAAACACTATAAATTACGCAGATGATCTTTTATTGCTTTTATAAAATTAAAAAGAGTAACAGAAAATAATTGACCAGCTGATTGAGATATGGCATAAATATCAATGTCAAGAAGTAAACGTGATAGGTCTTTCACTAAATGATTCCAGCTGTAAATAAACTTTGTAAACCAGTATCTGAAAGCAAGTACCATAGAAGAGAGCTGACAAAGGATGTCTGCCAAGCAATAAATTAGGTCGAGGATCATAAATGACAAGGATTCTTTCAATCAGGAGAGGGTACTGCTGACAAGCAACGTGAGTTTGTAAATGAAGATGAAACTAATGCAAAGCTACTTTTGGAGCATCACGCAGTATGGAGCAGAAATTTGGAATCTCAGAAATATGGAATAGAAATACTTGGTGAGTTTTGAAATGTGGTGCTGGAGAAGAAAAGATAAATTAAATATTTTTAAGTAGTATGGGTAATAAGATATTTTACTCAGGATTCTTCCTTGCCAAGCGAGCTGGATCGAAATCATGCTTAGGAGGATCTTTCTTCTGCCCGATATAATATATGCCAAGGCTTAGTGATAGAGGAACTTAGGAGGGAGAAGGATTAAAATATTAAATTACTTGAAGGAAATACTATGCTGGAAGCTGAAGAAGGCAGAGGAAATCACACATTGGTGGTAGAAGTTCATTAAGTTCACTGACAAAAGTAATGGACCTGTCCTAAGAAAGAACACTTAATATTTATATAAATGAATTATATTTTTTGTTATTTTTTACAATAAATAAAGAAATATGTTTAAAACCTTACGAGATGAACATAAATTGTGAGCAATTGATTTTATGTATAACAATGTGCCATCATTTTAATGAACCAGCTGTATTATTTTTGTCATGTTAGAATTGTGTTATTACTATTATTACTATTTGCGGACTCCATGGTTTGCTAATTTATAATTGAACGTACAATGCCACTAATGAGCTGTTTTCCACCATCACTTCATTAAACAAACCTTTCCACCTTCTCTCTATACCATCCCCCCTCCATTTAAAAAAAACCTTGGTAGATATACATTTTACGTCCACAAAAATTTGAGTTTGCTTTCATATTATCTCATACATTTACGCTCATTTCATTGGTTAATAACTAGTTATGTCTATATCCATCCAATTAAACCTATACGTTTAACTGGAGGCTATTATTAACATTTATATCAAAATGAACACGATATTACTATTACTAAGTGATTTGTTATATATATATATATATGATTTAAAAATATATATATATATATATATATATATGATTTTAAAATATGTATTATATATTTTACATGATATCAAGGCTAGCTTTTGAAAGAGTTTTAACAAAGTATATATAGTGGAAGTTTTAAATTTGTTGTATTTATTCTTTTAGTTATTTCAAATATAATTTGGTAACCCATTTTTTATGCTACCTTAAGTCATTTAAAATAAATTGTTTCTGAGACATTTTTGTATTTTAAGAATAAATTAGCAGAGTTGACATGGTGGTCTAGGGGTAAGGTGTCTGACTTATGTGCTGGCGGCCGGTGTTCAATCCTCGGTCCCGGCAAAGATTTATCTGATTACCAAACACTTCCTTCACCTCTGACAAGACATCTTGTGAATGTGGGGAATGCCAGGCCTCCACCGTGGTTCGGATTCCACGTTAAACTGTAGGTCCTCCATTTCATCTCACAATCACCCTACCATTACACATCAGCGTAAGTGAGTATAACCCGAACGGGTAGTCAGACAGGGTGCTAATAATGATAATTTATTATTATTATTATTATCATTATAGATTGTTCGATACATCTGTATTATGTAGTTTCAAAAATAAAATGTAAGGTAATATAAAAATTGTTTCTCTCAATGTAATTAGTTACATATATAAATATCTACATGTTTGATACATTTTTGGAAGTATTGAGAACTTCTTCCCCATTTAATCGTTTCTAAAGGTGAAGTGCGTCTTAGAATCTATGGATTCTTATAATAAACAGGTTTTTTTCGACCAACGCTCTTGAAGATGTTTTATTATGGGATAGTTTAGTTAACGATCGCTGAGAACCATCTGACTTTGAATGTGAAATTCTGATATTAACTAAGATGTAGATATTGACGGATCGGAATAATCAGATCTACCTTAGTTAAGAAGGAATATATGAAAATTACCTACTAATATTATAAGGTAGCATTATTTTTTGTAAATTGAACTATTATTACCACTATTTATTAGATAAAAGTATTTTAGGGTTCTAATTCTATTAACTTTACTGGACTCGAAGATTATTTCTGAAGGTAGTACTGAAAAAGTTAGGGGCGACTTACAATAGATGGGGTCTTGTAATCTTCCATTTTAGAATTTTAGGTTTATTAAACCATCCGTACGTACCGAATTTCCAATTTTTACCCCAAACCGAAATGACGATCAATATAATTTTTAATAATATCGAGCTATTATATTTCTGGGACTCAATTTTTAAATTGGAAATTTGTATGCATATTTTGAATAACTGGGAAGGCTTATTGACCTACATTTCTACATTACATTTTATATAACACCAAAAATATGTCTTATAATATTTTTAGGAAACTTGGGGAAATCCCCTTCCTTTTTACTAATTCTTCATTTTGAGATTTACCATGATGGTTGTCCGGAGTGGTTCCTATCCCCAACTGACAAAAATTCAAATACTTTTTCAAATATTTTTCTACCACTCTAAAAAATAACTTAATTTTTAGTATTGCTAGTGTTGAAACATTTTATTTTATTAGAATATTATTTAACTTAAATACTCCCCTCGTTTCCAAATTTCTACATCTAAAATTTTCAGTCTTTCATGGTTATTTGAAGTGGTTTCTTTACTCTCTTGTAATAGTCAGTTTAAAACCAACCTGAAAAGTATATGCATTTTTTTTTAGTTTTGTAGATCGTATTATTTCCCACCCCTTTAAATTTAAACATTCCATATATATAAATTTAAAAATTTAAGATGAAGTATGTTATCGGATGTGTTATTCTTAATTCAACAAAATCTAAATTTTCTGCCACACCTAGAAATGTTTTGTTCTGTTTATGCCACTTACCTCAGTTCTCAAAGTCCCAATGAAAATTTAATTTTTTCAATCATCAATATCCATGTGAAATTATATTTTTACTGTCCTTCCAAATTTCAATATTCTACTAAATTGTAAATTATTTGCTTATGTTTTGTTACAAAATTTTAAACAACCCCACCAATTTTTAACCATTACTCTAATCAAAATTTCAAAAGTTAAGTCTCATTTTAATACCGTGAGCTGTCTTTCGATCTGTCTGTAAATTTTTAATCTTTTACTTTATATAATTTTCTTTATAATTATATGCTCATATTTTCTGGGCCCCGTTTTGAAATTTCCCACTTTTACATGTGGTTTAAATTGAAATTCGGATATGTAAACACACTTAAGATATTCATACACTTTTAACATTTAAACTTTGGAACTTATAAGATGGGGAGAGGGGGCAGGAGTAGAAAGACCTATTTAAAAATAATTTTAAAATCTAATTTTCATCATTTAAAATATTTAAACTTCCCAAGTGGCTATAGGATCACCTCACATAACCATAAAAGTTTGTTTGTAATTTAAAAATAAGTCACAGGGAACTAGGTTAACGTGGAAGGGGAGTTTAAACTTCCTAAACTAATAAAAAATACATTTTTTATCTGTATTATTGAAAACTTTAATCTAGTAAGGGTGGAATAAAAACTTATATTAAAAAAAAGTAAAAACTGAATATAATAATAAAGTGATGATCTATTAGTATTGCGCACAAGCAAATAAAAACCAAAATATAAATTAATTCCTATCAAGGAGTGTCAAAACAATTAAAATAAACAAATTCTGCTGACTTATCTTGAGGTGGCGATCCAGGAAATTGCACATGACTCACAAGAAAGTTATGCAAAGCACACAAAATCATATTCTGAAAATTGAAAAATGACACCTGAACACGGGAATCGAACCCGGGACCTTCGGCTTAGTACGCCAATGCTCTTACCACTGAGCTATCCAGGATTCGTCCCGTGCCCATGGTCATTCTTCACTTCACAATAGTTTCGGCTATTTGTTTCATTAATATACACAAAATCATGCCTAAAGATTTGTTAAAATTTACATACAATGAAAAAAACAAACTAAAATGTATGAATGAATAACTTATTCCACATACAGTCCATAATGGCATTTTAAACAGAAACAATCAGTTAATTCGTACTTATTATAGGTATGAAACTAGGTATATTTCATTATTTTTAAACTTAGTAATAATCTGACGCCTTAGCTCAGTTGGTAGCATGGTTTTATCTCTAAGGATCTAGGGTTCAATTTCCGGCATGGCCTATAAATTTATCATTAGTGAAATGTTGGTTGACCGTTTCACAGTGATGGATTAATGGCTGGGGGCTGGATGTTGTGTCTGTCCTAGTCTTAATTTAGATTATAAGGTTTATGACAGCTACGAAAGGTATAGACAGCCAGTATTGAAAATATACGAATTGAATAAAAAACTGACCTAGGCCAAAAACTTGAAACAGTAATGGATGTAAATAAAAGATAAATACTTTGTAATAATTTTCTGTTTTTTTTTTCAAGCTTTTTTTTTATTTTTTAACTGATTAATTATAAATAATATTTCACTTGAAATTTGTAAACAATAAAATATAAAGAATATAAACCTAGTTTTGAAGAGCTTAAGTCATTTCTGATATATTTGTGGACACTCTCAATAGCGTTAATTATACGTGATATAACATTAGAATTCTCTGGAATAAGCTGGAATAAATTTTATTAATATAACTGTTCAGAATATAATCACTTAGTTTTACCATTTTTTCCTTTGCTTGTGTTATGATAATTAGCATAGAATATTTCACTGAAACTCCATTTTCATCTAAAAATCTCAAACCAAAGAAAAGTCCTAGCCAAGAGCCGATTTCCGTAACATCAAAAGTTTATAATTTTTTGAAACCTATTTATACTATTTTTATGAACAAATTCTGTTCCAAATGAAAATTGCAACATCTAATTTCTACACTTTAAAAACTTTTTTTTTTGCAGCATTATGTGCTACTTTTTTAAATCTGGAAAAATAATTTTGAGAGGAAAAGATCCGTTATATAATTATTTCACGGTTAACAAAATATTTCTATACCAGTTAGTTGTTTTTTTGGGAATAAATCAGAATAAAATGTTTCAATAAGCATCATTATTGAAAGCATGGATACAAATGAAGAGCATTTACGTAGAACCTTACATCTGCCAATAAAATATTAACTGGTTAAGCAAGAAAATTATTTTTTTAGATTCAATGAGAATATGACACTCTCTTCCTCAAAAAAAATCTTCTCTATCGATTTAAAATGTCATATTACGTACTTTTCTAAGGGTTCATGTAAGGATTTGGAAATTTTTTCGAGTAATTAATGTAATTTTTCATATTATATATCTTGACTTTTACCATCAACCTATTGGTGAAAAAAAAAGTAGATAATATTTGTATTAAAAACTCTAATAATTTTTCAATTTGTTAAATAACCTGCTTTGGTGCCCACATGGTCTAAGGTGTTACTCTCGCAGTAGACTATACTGCCGATCACAGATATATCGATGCTCAAATCTAAGTCAGGTGTACTAAGAATGGTTTTCTAAAAAAAAAAAAATTCACTCTCCCTCGACGCAAATGCGGGTAACCTTATCCCTGAAACTATTATCTTAATTAGTACGTAAGCAGTGACCTGGCGGTCTAGGGGTAAGGTGTCAGTCTTCTGTGCTGGCGGCCGGGGTTCAATCCACGGTACCGGCACAGATTTATCTGATTACCAAACCCTTCCTTCACCTCTGACAAGATATCTTGTGAATGTGGGGAATGCCAGGCCTCCACCGTGGTTTGAATTCCACGATAAACTGTAGGTCCTTCATTTCATCTCACAATCACCCTACCATTACACTTTAGCGTAAGTGCGTATTACCCGGACGGGTAGTAAGACTCAGTGCTAATAATAATAATAATATTAATAATAATAATAGTAGTACGTAAGCGTATAGCCCGAATGGGTAGTAAGACGGAAGTGCTAACATAACTTTTTTTTTTTGCCAAAGTAGGTTTATAATTACCATAGTTACCAGAGATATGTACAACTATGAGATACCAAAATGATGGTAACCAGTTATTTAACATGCCTAATTATATAATTTTTACAAATACTATACATAATGTATTAAATATAGCACACACATTATGTATGAATTAATATATTGCCTAAAATATGTATGTCATACATTAAATGTGCTATACATGATTACCTATAATACAAAATGTATATATAAACTATTTGTGCTATTTATCTCCAGGGTATAATTTTATTTATTATACATTTTATATAATATCTCATACTATATTCTTAATGGATTATATATCTATCTACGCTAGGTGTATCAAATAATGTTAAGAAAATATCGTATTATGTTACTTAAATACATAAATTATTTGTTAAATGATTACTAGAAAACACATTTTGTTAAATACATAATAAGAAAGTGTTTTATTACTCAAAACATTTTCTTCCTTCAAATGTGAAATCATTGAGAAACCGAAACAGTATAAAACGTGTAGTGGTAACACTAAACTTTCTATATCTTCTTTCTAAAATCCAAAAGAAACATTTAGTTTTTAGAATGTGTATAGTATTTACCATTTTCCAGGCTCAAATAAACGTGCATTCCATTCACCCACGACTTCCTGCCATCTCATTAGACATTTGTAGGCATAATGAAATAATTTGGTGCGCGAAACAGCCGTAACCACCATGCATATGTTCTATATACCATAAGATGTTCCATTTCCTTCTATTGCTTTCTCCAACAGTAATAAACGAAAGTTGTAATAACGCTTCTAAGAGTTCGTAAGTATAAACATAAATGTTCATGATATCATAAAAAACATTCATCGTTGATTTCACAGAAAAGGGACGTAACTACCGTAAAACCAAGACAAAAAAAAATGTATGTTTGAGTTTGAAAGGGATATAAAGCTAATATTTTATCATCACTTTCACAGCTAGCAGTTACTGTACGAATACATTTTGTGGTAGTTTTAAACAGCTCATACTAACTCTATAACCTTATTCGCCACCACATTATCATTCTAGTACATCTGTAGAGTTGCTCAGAGTTCTTTTATATCCGTTTTCTAAAGAATTTCACTCAAGAATTTTATAAAGTGAAGTGGAAGATTTTATACCCACGTTTCTTTAATACTTTCTAATGCTATACTTTCTAGCAAGCGTTTTTATTGTATGTAAGTACGTATATTAACAATAATTAGAAACTTATATCAAAAATATAAAGGGTGTATTTTAATTGGTTTATTCCCATCGATAAAGCTTTAAGAAAAGTTTAGTTTTAGGGTGATTAAATGTTTTCTTCAAACATGTATTGGTTGTGGGTTTTTCCATTCAATGAACTGCTTGATAACCTGATATCAACCAGATTGATTTTTTTTCTCTGAGGACATTTAAAATCACTTGTTTACTCAAAACGTGTGCCTGATGTTAAGGTTTTAAGAGAATGTATCGTAAAAGAATGTGAGAAAATTCATAACATCTCAGTTTTACTCAACAGAGAACGACAATAAATATAACGTATGCTCAGAGAATTTATCGAAGTTGGACACAATTTTGAACAATTTTTGTCACAAAATATTTATGTCTTTTAGCTTGTTTCTGTTAAACTTTGTCTTGTTTAATTGCACTACTTCTTTTGTTGGATTTACTAGTAGATGAACAGTAAATTTCCACCTAGCTCAGAAACTTAGTGATTCAAGACCAATGTTTAAACTTTTCTTGGTGTTTGATTAATGAAAGTAAGCCTCGAGAATATGACACCAATTAAGATACACCCTTTATATTAGAAGTAAACGTGTTTTAAGTTTGACGTGATATCTAGTTGGTATCTTGTATACAAATTATATTATTACTAGGGTGACCTGGTGGTCTAGGGGTAGGGTGTCGGACTTCTGTGCTGGCGGCCCGGGTTCGATCCTCGGTCCTGGCACAGATTTATCTGATTACCAAACCCTTCCTTCACCTCTGACAAGACATCTTGTGAATGTGGGGAATACCAGGCCTCCACCGTGGTTCGGATTCCACGTTAAACTATAGGTCCTCCATTTCATCTCACAATCGCCCTACTATTACACATTAGCGTAAGTGCGTATAACCCGAACGGGTAGTAAGACGCGGTGCTAATAATAATAATATATTATTACTAGATAAACTAATTTAGAATGGTATTTGTGACTGCTAGACTCCAGGATGAACCTAGATTTGTGAACCAATCATGACTCTCCTAAAATACTGTCCAATGCTCAATCCAAGTGAATAGTGGTTTATTTAATCTGAAGTTGTTCCATTTTCAAACCAATGTTTTTAGCATCGCGTCTTTATTACCGTTTTGGTTCCACGTATATTTGTGTGGAGAGAGAGTGATGATAAGCAATTTAGGAAAAAACAAACTACCTTACACAATCCTACACTATGCCAGAATTGGAAAACCCAAATCCTTCATCCTCAATACAAAAGAAGAGTCTACATTTTACACATAATAGCCTCAACATTTGTTTGAATATAGTTTAAGAGCATGGTGGCACTAGATGAGGAACTATTTAAATGAAGAGCAAATGCTGTCATTTCGTTCCAGGACAACATTAACTGATATTCTAAGACTGTTTTTAATCACCATATGTAGAAAAATAAAGTATATGATTTTAGTGAAGTAATATCTCTTTGACAAAATTTTTGTTTTATATAAAACCACCAGAGCAATGGTCCTTTTTCGGGTCCCCTTTCTCCACGTCTTAAATTTAATATAGCCCAATAAAAAAGGAATAAGGGGTTGAACAAATCAACATTATAAAGTAAACAAGCTTAGGTTGTTAACACATTAAGCACTCATAATTATAAATGACTTGTTTAAATGTTATCAGCCTCGGTGGCTGCATGTTAAAAGCCATCTCTCTGGCACTGGACATGAGTGTCAATGACGAGGAGATCGGTTTTCGAATACTGGTTGGGTAAACCGAGGGTTGTTTATTTTAAATTGTTTTCCCCTTTCACTTTACGAAAATGTCGATACAATATCCCTAAATAAAACCTTCCTCAGCTGTATATCATTGGCGTAAGTAGTACACATGCGTATAACATGAACAGAAAGTAATCTGCTGTTAAAAATATATAGATATTGATCAAAAAACTGGATTATTAAAGAATCAAATAGCCAAAGCTATTATTTATGACCCGCCTCTCGGTGGCGTAGTTGGCTAACGCGCTTGTCGTGTTGAGCTCGACTGCTGAGGACGGGGAGATCGAGGTTCGAATCTCGGTCGGGTGAATTGGGGGTGGTTTTTCCTAAATGGTTTTCCACTCTCACTCCACGTGAATGCGGGTTCACCTCCTCTAATTCAACCTTTCCAATTCCTAATCCATTAGAGTAATTAGTACTTAAAGCGTATAACCCGAACGGGTAGTAATACGCGATGCTAAATATTATTATTATTATTAATAATGAATCAAATAGCCAAAGCTATTATTTATGCATTTTAGTGAGGATTACTCCATCTAGATGTCATATTCTTAAAATTGAAAAATGACACCTGGACACGGGAATTGAACCCGGGACCTTTGGATTAGTATGCCAATGCTCTTCCTGGATAGCTCAGTGGTAAGAGCATTGGCGTAATAAAAGCCAAAGGTCCCGGGTTTTATTCCCTTGTCCAGGTGTAATTTTTCAATCTTCAGAATATGATAAACTGTAAATTCCTTTGTATTCTGATAAGATTTAGAGGCCAAGCAAACTAAACGTATAGATAATACAACCTGTTTTTCCAGTAGAAGAATGGGACAGAGATCAAACTCTCAGTATTTTATAGTGATTATTTTAAATTAAAAGATTCCACTCTATTTCCTAGTAATTAGGGATTTAATTTTTTTCAATTTTAAGTTCATAATTCCTTATCCATTTGAATATAATATTCTGACACTCCAAAAGAGTGGTAGGTCATGAAGCCTAGAACAAATCAATTAAGAGCTAATGAAAAGGTAGGCAAATTATATAAATTTAACCAATATATTTTAGGAAAAGTTATAGAAATCCACGAGATATAAAAAGCCAGCCTGAATATTACCTGTTAGAAACGAGATTTAATGTCCCGGGGCAGGTGTCATTTCCACTAACCACGTGGTGTAAACTCTCGGTTGGCTTGGAGTAACCCTATTTTTCCACTCGACTGAATGATGGCTTATAAAAGCCCCTTGTGGTTGCGCGTTAACGAGAATTTCCGAATTGATCGACAGGTCCACGAATCTGACGGACTGTACGGAGAGAAAGGGAGGTTATTTATGTACGTGGTTGTACTTTGTCTATTAAAATCTAATAGCTCGTGACAAATATTTAGTTCTCTTACTACTAGACATTACCTAATAGAATGGGGTGTATTAAAATAGACCCCGTAGCTGAGTGGGCTAGGTACAATCTGATTTTCATAAAAGAATGCATATTTGCGAACTATAAATGTCAATACAGTCTCTTTTTCCCCACGAAAGGCATTGTGTGGCAGCTAGAAAATTAACAAGATCTTTCATTTAATCATAATTCAAGTCATGTAAAATATAGCTGCCAGTATCTCTAGATAGTATCAATATCTTGAAAATAACGTATAGTAAGATATGATCAAGTTAGACCATAAAAATGTTTTGTGTTTATTAAAATGTATTTAACATATTTATAGTCATGTCATGTGATCTTCAACTGTCACCTTTGGTATGTATTATACAGACTTAACCAAAAACGAGAATACAATGGTTTGCTGCTACCAATGTGTGTCACAAAAAATTATATATATATTTATATATCTACATCTATAAGTGACCTGGCGGTCTAGGGGTAAGGTGTCAGACTTCTGTGCTGGCGGCCGGGGTTCAATCCTCGGTCCCGGCACAGATTTA
>CABEEJ010010339.1:0-14633 GCA_901482245.1 Timema douglasi
ATCTGCTTTTTAACCCATCAAAAGTAAACCAAGAGATGTGATAGTTTTGCACAACAAAAAGATGGGAATTTCTCGACTTAAGATATGTAAAACAAAAAAAATCGATTTTTTGAGTTACGACAGTCTTGTATTCAGGGTGCGATATTAGACCAACCAGAGTTCCTCTGGTGAGGGGATGATGGAAACAAATAAATTGACTCTCGAAATGATTTCACCCACGTGAGATTCGAACTATGTAGTTTGAGACAGGAGTCCAAACCACTTGCACCAACTCGGCCGGTAAGTGCTCACTTAGCGCAGATCTGCTAAATTTAAGAGGATAGATAGATTCTATCTTTCCCCCTCGAGGAAATAGTGTCAAAGTGCTTCTAGTAGATGCTTATATTTTATACAAGACTTACCTAACTGTTTGTGAATTAAATAATAATAATAATATTTAGCACCGCGTCTTACTACCCGTTCGGGTCATACGCTTTAAGTTCTAATTACTCTAATGGATTAGGAATTGGGAAGGTTGAATCAGAGGAAGTGAGCCCGCATTTGCGTGGAGGGAGAGTGGAAAACCATTTAGGAAACCCCATCCCCCCAGTTCACCCGACCGAGATTCGAACCTCGATCTCCCCGTCCTCAGCAGTCGCGCTCAACACGACAAGCGCGTTAGCCAACTACGCCACCGAGGCGGGTGTGAATTAAATAATCTTATTGTATTGTTTTAAATAGTGATAAACAGTAAACAGGAACAATACAGTGGGGACTATTATCTTCCGGGGAATCTATCTTTGTGTAGTAAAAATGTTAGTTTATATTTCATGTTTGTAGACTGGGGTATCGATCGACTATTTCTGTTTCTTCCTCCTTGTCGTAACATCCATTACTGGATATATATTACTGATGTAGGGGTGAGGGAGGTGGAAATTATGTTAGACCTATTCCGTTTGCATCGAGAGGGAAATACCCCCATCAGTTCATCTAGCCGGGATCCGAACCCAAATCTACCGGTCACCATTAGACTAGACTAGATGAGCCTAGTATTTAGCCAGCGTCCCCAATACTCACTAGTGAGGGTATGTAGATTATTTGAAAGCTTTCATGGAACCAAATTGTTGAAATATTTATCCCAAATATTCGTTTTGAACAAAATCTTCAATGCCATTCTCAATAACTTTCAAACTTTATGTAATTTATTGATATTTTAAAAGTTTTAAAGAATCAGTCATCAGTAAACTATTGTTTATATTAGTTTTTTTTAGGAAAAACTTGTAAAAAATTACCAAATCGTTGGAGACATTTAAAAAAAAATTTGAATAAAAAAAAGTCATCAGTAAGCTAATCCAAAAAGAAATTGTTCTTGAAAAACAAGCACAGGGTATGATTTGTCATGTCAAACAAAGAATCTTTAAAGCCATTTATGGAGTAATTAGAATTTTCAAAAATCACTCATTTGTATACTCAATGAATTTTTACCCATAAAACTAAGTATATATAAACAGTGCTATTTGGGAGGTAAAACAACCCATAATTTTCCATTTTAAACACTATTTTTATAGCCAATTTTGAAAATAATGTATTAAAAAAATCATTAATCAATAAAAGACCTATTATTTCAAGGTTAAGGTCAAAATAAAATTAACATATATTTCATAGGTATATATTATCTAAATATCAAGTTTGAACAAAATTCATAAACCCGTTTCAGATCCCTGTCCAAGGACAGACAGACAGACAGACAGACAGGGATGGATGGAACCGTAAATTCCTCTATTTTTGGTTAAAACATAATCTCGAGGTAGAAAATTTTCACGTTTGCAATACTTTCCCTTTTGATGAGAAAGTAAATAAAAAAACTAGATAGGGGGACTTGCAAAGGAATAAAATATTTTAGAAGAGAATCAGCAAAGAAAAATGATAAACAAAATAGTCTTTTTATTAAAATTGAAAGTAAAATAAAAGTTGTATGTGTAAAGTAACTCCCACACTCCCTTGTATTTTACGGATAAGTCTTGAAGTTTAGTCATAAATGAAAACCTGCACTTATGTGCAAGCGAACAAAGACGTCGGTATCGTCTATTTTGGTTTCCTTTGGGATGGAATTAATTTATTTTGCGGATAATTTACAAGCCCTTTCTGACCCAGTTGATTATGTCAGTTCACGATTTACAGAACAGTTCCAATCCAGAACATAACCAATACCCAGTCAGGTTTTTCTTAGCACCGCGTCTTACTACCTGTTTGAGCATATGTAATATTTACCCTAATATGTCAGGGGTGAGGAAGGTGGAACTTATAGGAAGTTTACCCGCATTAGCGCGAAAGAAGGAAAAAACACTTTTAGTACCTTGACGGGGTTTCGAACCCCAAACTCCCTGGTAGTTTAGTCTAGTGCGAGAGTTACGCCTTTGAACACGTGGCTAACGGAGCGGGTCATTCAAATGTTAAATCATCACTAAGAAAGTAAGAGCACAAGATAAGCCACAATTTTTCCCTCCCCATTAAAGCTAGCACTCTAACCTGGGATCCTTAGATCAGTAGGTTGACGTGCTTCGTTTCTATTAACCCCAGCGTCCTAATACATGTTAAGCTTACACGAAAGATGCGCTACTGACTGAAATCATTTGTGGAAATGGTAGAATATACTGAGGTGATTTTCCTAAATGCTCTATCCGCTTCTTCCTACACGCAAACGTGGGTATATTTTTTCTAATTTACCTTTATCATACATTATTATGGGTGTGAATGTTCAGATAGTTAGAGCGGATAGTAAAATATGGTTGCACAAACATATAATATAAGGACATCAATTGTCTTAATTGATTTGTGTACCCACGCCTTGTGTCGGTAGTTACGAAGTTGCAAAATTTACTAGAAGGATCACATCAACGCTGACCATTAGGTAGGTTCACAATGCAGAGGGAGGGTTAACAAGTCTAGAGAGGTGTGCGAGTGATCAGGGTAGCATGCATCGCAGGAGGGTAGTTTAAGAAGTCTAGAGATGTGCGAGTGATCAGGGTAGCATGCATCGAATCAAGGTAGCATGCATTGGAGGAGGGTGGTTTAAGAAGTCTAGAGATGTGCGAGTGATCAGGGTAGCATGCATTGGATGAGGGTGGTTTAAGAAGTCTAGAGATTTGCGAGTGATCAGGGTAGCATGCATTTGAGGAGGGTGGTATAATAAGCTTAGAGATGTGTGAGTGACCAGGTTAGCATGCATTGCAGGAGGGCGGTTTAAGAAGTTTAGATATGTGCAAGTGATCAGGATTGCATGCATTGCAGGAGGTTGGTTTAAGAAGTCTAGAGATGTGCGAGTTATCAGGCTAGCGTGTATTGGAGGAGGGTGGTTTAAGAAGTCTAGAGATTTGCTAGTGAATCAGGGTAGCATGCATTTGAGGAGGGTGGTATAATAATTTTAGAGATGTGCGAGGATTGCATGCATTGCAGGAGGTTAGTTTAAGAAGTCTAGAGATGTGTATGATCAAGGTAGCATGCATTGGAGGAGGGTGGTTTAAGAAGTTTAGAGATGTGCTAGTGATCAAAGAACATGATCTCCTCTCATGGAAATCCTATCCTGGCTTGGGAATATCTCCTTGATGAAGACTTGGTCACACGCTTGCTATACCTGACTACGCTTTTTACAAGTTTTGTGTTGTTGGTCCACCGCAGGGCTCTCGACGACGAGAGTGGTCCACTAGGATGTGTTAGAGAAGCGCCTTAGATACTTTACGGATAGAATTTGCGCTTCCATGACCTCTTCTATAAGCGACCCTTAGATATACAAGCCCCAGGATATATATTACACACAGTATAATACACGTAATATACGTAACCTAAATGTTATCAAACTTAACTCGTCTAAAAAAATACAGAAATTCTTTTAAATATAGCTCGCCTCAGTAGTGTAGTTAGCTAACGCGCTAGTTTGGTGTTAAGCTGGACTGCTGAAGATGGGTGCACGAAGTTTGAATCTCGCTCTGGTGAACTAGGGGGGGNGGGGGGGGGGTCTTAAATGGTTTTCCACTCTCCCTCGACACAAATGTGGTTTCACTTCTTCTATATTCAACCTCCCAATTCCTAACCCATTAGCGTAATTAGTACTTAAGCATATAACCTGCACGGTTGGTAAGACGCAGTGCTAAATATTATTATTATTTTAATATACATATTGTAACGGGTAGAAGCACTATATTTGCAATCATGTTTTTAGAAGCATCTTCAATGTCAATTTTAAATATATTTTTGAAATAATTTTAGTTCTGAAAATTTTTACTTTTTTGAAATTAAATTTCAATTTTTATATGAAAAGCCTTTTCTAAAATGTAAACAAATCTTTTTGTAGACAAAATCTATAGTATTTTACCATAGTATTAGAGTTATTCTTAGGTATAGATAATATCGACAGCGGCAGTGACAGCGGCAGGTCGCATGACCTGACGTATGAGTACGTAAAATTGTTTTAGAAACTTTTCTAGCTGTCAAATAAGGTCCTTCCTTTTAAAACTGACTGTTTAATATGCTGTTCCCCTCCCAACTGGGATGACCCCTACAACCTCTCGGGTCTAAGAGAAGGATCCACGAATGGGAATCCAGCCCATCACAGGTTATATTTAAAAGTCATTCAAGGCTATTTCCAGTCTTTATAACGCTCGATTATCTAAAAATAATAATATGTAATGTACAGTACAGACTGAGAAGTATGGTTTCTAAGCAAGCTCTTACAACATAGCTTGTTGTTTTAACAGACTTATAAAATTACCACTGTGCCCTCTGTTTTGTAAGTACTCGATTGCGCTGAAGGCAAGTACTAGAATCGTTATATTATACTATTTTCAAGCAACTGTAAATATCTAATATTTTAATCGGTACTAAATAGATCAAGTAGTATCTGACAGCTTAATCTAAATTATATATTATTATTATTATTATTATTATTAGCACCGCGTCTTATTACCCGTTCGGGTTATACGCATTTACGCTAATGTGTAATGGTAGGGTGATTGTGAGATGAAATGGAGGACCTACAGTTTAACGTGGAATCCGAACCACGGTGGAGGCCTGGCACTCCCTACATTCACAAGATGTCTTGTCAGAGGTGAAGTAAGGGTTTGGTAATCAGATAAATCTGTGCCGGGACCGAGGATTGAACCCCGGCCGCCAGCACAGAAGTCTGACACCTTACCCCTAGACCGCCAGGTCATCTAAATGATATACAAGAGGGTCGCAGCTTAATGGTAGCTGACCCAACTGTGGCTGCGTCACTCTCACGTCAGACTGGGTTGTTGGCAACGGGAGGATCACAGTTAAACTCCTAGTCATCTGAATGGTTTCCCACTTTCACTTTATGCAAGTGTGGGTACATTTCATAGAAACTACATATTTTCTCTACCCAAATGGTGTAAATATGCGAATATGTCGAATGGGTAGTAAGATGTGGCACAAAAAAGTCACCGCACCCACTTAGGCACAAAAAATAAATGGTAAAAAAACCACTCTCAGAGTATCCAGTAGGAGTATGAACCCTGGCCTCCCTCTTGAGTTCAACGGAAGTCTAACTCCTTAAGGGGTCCATCCACGAGGTGATATTGAAGCAACCAAGTTGATAATATCATCGCTTTAGACCAAATCTTCCAAATATCTCCCAGTCAATGGGCAAACGCAATAAGACTGCTGTTGATATTCGGATCGCCCAAGCGATATCTTGATTGACGGTCTGTCCCGTGAATCCGATCTGAAGTAGATCACACAGTGGATGGACGTTGCTAGCCGGATCGCTTGACCTGATAGATAAGCTTGGAATGGAAATACAGAAACGCAACTGAAGATACATATTTTCAGTCTTTATGACAAACCCCTTTTTTAGCAAAGTTAAATAAAATTTCGCTTCAGTTGGATGATGGCACTAGATCATAAACATATTGAGTGAGTATAAATACTCCTGGGAAACTCAACAAGGCTCATAACATATATTCAAAAGCTGTTCATATCACCGTGCGTAGAAAATTAAACTAAATGTATTTACGAGAGCAATATTTTATTTATAATGGCCAAAACATGTTTTTTGGCATAGAAACTTCAAAAATATTACCCTTAACTGGCGTTCCCAACCATTCCACCTTGCGTTTCAATTGTGATAGGATCGCTCGAACCACATTGCTTGTATGCAGCCTAGTGAATGGGCAGCTGGGAAAGCAACCAAGTCTCCCAGCAATTTCAGATCAATCACATTGTCAACCCGGTTGCTTCATTATCACCTCGTGATATGGGTCCCGCGCACCCATATGGCGTGACATGTGATCTGACTCATGGTCTGGCATCTAACGTGCCTCTACAGGTTAAACCAATGTACACATATGAGTCAGCACCCATATGACGTGACATGTGATCTGACTCATGGTCTGGCATCTAACGTGCCTCTACAGGTTAAACCAATGTACACATATGAGTCAGCACCCATATGACGTGACATGTGATCTGACTCATGGTCTGGCATCTAACGTGCATCTACAGGTTAAACCAATGTACACATACGAGTCAGCACCCATATGACGTGACATGTGATCTGACTCATGGTCTGGCATCTAACGTGCCTCTACAGGTTAAACCAATTGTACACATGTGTACCGTGGATAGAGACTAGCCCAGCACCAACAACGTCTGTGTACTCGCCATTCAACAGTCAAGCTGGGCTCTCATACAAATTCGACGGTCGCGCCGCGGAACGATATTGTTTATCCTCACTGCAATAGACTGTTTGAGAACTCAAAGTTTAAGTCGAATATTTTTTCTGACGAAAACTACTCATTTGAAGAGCGCATGCATGAGGTGGCCGGCCTAAGTGGTTTATTCTGTGCATCGGCTGACCGTGGTCACCCCCACCCCGTTGACTGTATGTTTCAACGGTGCTGTGCGCCGGCAACGTGGAAGACATATGCTATTGTGATCGGCTAATCATGACCGCATTATGCAGTCATTCTTTCCGCCCATGTTCCGCCCCTGCTGGGCAGAACTAGATATAAGCATATGTTTAGAAATGTACGGCACTCTTTGATGCCATCTAGAAGTAGGGCACACTTGGGCACTATGTAGGGCCTCAGGATATTTATTATGTAAGTCATCGTAAAAGAATAAATTTGATCTTTGGCCGCTAGATAGTTATTTTCAGGCTAGGGTTGTAATCTCAGTGAAGAGTAATGTAAATGGTTATATAATTTGATCTTTGGCCTCGAGCTAATATTTTTCAGGCTAGGGTTGTAATCTTAGTGAACAGTAATGTAAATTCTTATATAATTTGATCTCGGGCCACGAACTAGTTATTTTCAGGCTAGGGTTTAAATCTTGGTGAAGAGTAAAGTAAATTGTTATATATTTTGACCTTTGGCCATGTACTAGTATTTTCCAAGCTAGGGTTGTAAACATGGTTAAACGTAGCCGTCTGTCCGAAGTTATAAGTATCTGATTATTAGTTGTGTTAGCAGTCATATGACGATATCCGTGGGTCTCTTTGTTTACTTTTTGTAGGTCATATTGTAAATGGGTTTATTTATCGTATAATTGGCCAGATGATGTTAGTTCAATGTTATTTTGTTATTATGTTAACTGACAGAGTAGAAGCAAGTTTAGTTATGATGTAAGTTGACTGTTACCTTTATTTCTGTGTAGGAGTATTTGCTATTTAGTACGACATTGTAGATACGTATTTACGTATTGCGTTAGTTGACGGATGTGTTGTACCCTTGATGCTATGAGTAACGAGATTTTTAAAGTATTTTTTATGCGTAGGCTATGAGCCACGGCAAATTTAATTATAGAACTATTCTATTTGAAACTGTTTTCTGTTGTTATAGAACTTCGTATTATTTCCATAAATGTATGGAACGTAGTGTCGTCAGACACGACGGAGAATCATTATTGTCGTTAAGTCTATCAAACGAAATTGTATATTATTTTCCGGTTTTAAACATCTATTGTAATAAACTGCCTTTGGGCCATATGAGTAATATTCGCTTAGTTCTTGCCTTTACCCAGGCATCATTTTTAGTAATTTCCTTTAGGCTTAACTATAATTATGCTGGTGAGACAGGGGTCGGGAGGGCTTAAAGAGAATAGATCATTAAAGGTCCCTGGTGATATACTTGTCTTTATATTGTAATTTAACAACTCACTTCCCGTGGGGGTGAGCTGCCCATTGGACCATTGGTGGTACTGTTGTAGGTACGCAACCCCACAGGGGGTGTGGTTGACATGTGAGTCAACACCAATATGACGTGACATGTGATCTGACTCATGGTCTGGCATCTAACGTGAATCTACAGGTTAAACCAATATACACATATGAGTCAGCACCCATATGACGTGACATGTGATCTGACTCATGGTCTGGCATCTAACGTGCCTCTACAGGTTAAACCAATGTACACATACGAGTCAGCACCCATATGACGTGACATGTGATCTGACTCATGGTCTGGCATCTAACGTGCATCTACAGGTTAAACCAATGTACACATATGAGTCAGCACCCATATGACGTGACATGTGATCTGACTCATGGTCTGGCATCTAACGTGAATCTACAGGTTAAACCAATGTACACATACGAGTCAGCACCCATTGAAGGGGTGACTTTACACACTCCACGTCAGTGTCAGACGATTGCTTCATGCTCCACTTTTTGTCCCATGTCACGGGCAAGTTAGTTCATTCAATTAGCTGGACCTTTGTTCAAGTGTATTATAAGGCGTCCAGGTGACACACACATCTTTAAGATTGTATCTTGTTTTAAAATCACAGGTCCAATTCGTGTTCTTACCCATTCCGGAAAAGATTGAAATTTTTCCGGATACATATTTAACACCTTAAAAAATATTGAAAGAACCAAGTTGTTTTAATATTTGTTCACCAAAAAGGATGCACCCAAAATAGAGTTCTATCGTGATAGAAAGATTGTATCAAATAACAATGACACAATTCAATAAGGCCAAATAATCTTTATCATTAGAGAGAAATATTATCACTAAATGAATTGCTGCTAAAGCATTTCCGTGTGCTTTGAATCACGTGTGAGTATCTTCACTTATATGCCACTGTCATATCTATGGCATGTTACTAATATCATGTGTCACGTCATTTTGGTGGGAGCTTCTACTTAGACCGTGAGGGCGAGTATGGTCTACTTTCCTACGTAACACCGTTGGTTTATTTTTTCTTACCCTCGAAACAAAATGTCAAGTCGTTGGACACTCTGAGGAAAGCAGCGACCCTCCCCTTTTCCCCTTCTTCCCCGCAAACCTCAATCTACTAGAGGACGCCCGGTATGGAACCCGAGGAGTGAAATGTTACCTTGTTTTATGATGAGTCTTTTGAGAGCAGTATTTCGTCCCCCCCCCTTCCTCTCCACCCGACGTCTTGTGTTCCGGTCCCGCGTGAATTAGGTGGTGGTGAGTTAATATGTAAAGGGTACACACACTCTTGTGTGAACAAGACACTCTCCAGCAAGGTGGACGAAGATGTAACCAGAGAGTCCTGAGACGCGCGACATGACTTGTTACCAGGGTTATTAGAACTACGTGGCTTTATACATTAGCAGGGCCGGTTGGTGAGCGACCTCACACTGAGGTAAACACACAACTGAAGAGGAACGGGAAGTTGAAACTTTTCAATAGCAAACATTATTGTTTAAATTATAATGCAAACTCTATCAAACTTCGGCATTGATCGTTAAGATAGAGACTACAAGCTTAAACAGGAATCATTAATAAAGCAAAGTTTAGAAAGTTGATTTGTGTAGCTCATTTTAATATTTTCAAACACACACACATATTATATAGATATTTATAGAATTCTATATTCTATTTATACATCATACAGTCCAATTCTATAAATATCTATATAATATGTGTGTGTGTTTTTGAAAATATTAAAATGAGCTACACAAATCAACTTTCTAAACTTATATATATATAAATTATACGTGTGAGTGTGTTTTTGAAAATATTACGAGCAACAAAAATCATGTGACCTGGCGGTCTAGGGGTAAGGTGTCAGACTTCTGTGCTGGCAGCCGGGGTTCAATCCTCGGTCCGGGCACAGACTTATCTGATTACCAAACCCTTCCTTCACCTCTGACAAGACATCTTGTGAATGTGAGGAATGCCAGGCCTCCACCGTGACTGTAGGTCCTCCATTTCATCTCACAATCACCCCACCATTACACATTAGCGTAAGTGCGTATAACCCGAACGGATAGTAAGACGCGATGATAATAATAACTATATTATCCATCAAAAGTGAGAGCTGGAGATTCCATGACTTGACATAAAATAAACACTTGAAAGTGGATGAAGGAACTTTTCGCAAACCCACTGGTCGAATGGTCTTAGGCGTCACTCTCTTGTTAGGCTATACTACTGATGACGGGGATATCGGGGTTTGATTCCTGCTTGGTTCTACTGAGGATGTATTTCCCTAAATGAGCCCCCACTCACCTTTCACGCAAATGCGGTGTATTACCTCTAAAATGCTTCCATCCTAGTCCCTAATTATCATTTACACATATATCCTGAACAGGCAGTAAAACGCGGTAATAGAAAAAACTTTTTCCCAGCTGCCAAATAAAGTCTAGCAGTAAGAAACTCGGGGCGTACATAACTTTATGTTTTCACTTTTTTAAGCCCATTATTATTTTCTTTTAATTATATCTTTCAAAATGCATCATCCCGTGCTTATCTTCTTGCGAACATTGAAAACAACTGAACTTTATTGTTTCGGCTCAGTCTACCTTGATCCTCGTGCCATTTATTTAACCGTCGCAGCGCATCATTCACTTGATTTCACCGTTTCTCAGTTTGGTACCCTCCTTCTCATCTCCCCATAATGCACCTGTTCTTCTCTCTGCTATCACGTGCCAAGAACAATCCCCTCTTGAAGGTCTAGTTGCTGTTAGGTTCAATTATCCTCTTGCGGTCTGGTCTACTTGGCAAAGATGCTCGCTCCCTCGCTCCTTCATTCTTTCCGATTCGTTTAGCTCCTAAATGTTTTATTTGGAATCAACAAGGTGGTCGTTCGATTTCACCCCGAGATAGTCCTCGGAAAGTTCCGAGTCTTAGTTCTTGATGCGATCCACCCACAAAATAAACGACCAAACTAGAAATACTTGTGTTCGGGTTTACAATTTATCAACAACGTTTAATTTTACTGTAGTTTTATTTTATCACCACGTCATACTACCCGTTTGGGCTATACGCTTATGTATCAGTTACACTAATAAGCGAGAGGGATTAGGAAGGCTTAATTTAGTGGAAATGTACCCGCATTTTCATAGAGTAAGAGGAGGAAAACCATTTAGAACAAATTATTCTCAGTGCACCCGACCGGGATCTAACACCAAGCTCACCCTATTCGGTAGTCTGGTCCAACACGAGAGTAACGCGCTAGACCCCGCTGCCACCAAAGTGCTTCCTAATACAAAAAATCAAATTTTGTTTTTATCAATTTTGTTGGTGAAAGTAAATACCAGTGCTGTTTGCTTTTTAATCCATAATTCAAACACTAACTTTTATTTTAAATATATAGTTAATATTTTAGTTTAATACTATACACTAAACTAAATATCGATACAGTCAATACAAATAACTAATATTATAAAAATGTTTGTATTTAATTTTAATCATCAAAGTTCCACTCAATGTACCAAGTCTTACTAACCATCCAGACTGTCCGCGTATTTACATGAATAGGGATTCGGAAGGCAGAATATTGAATAAGTGTAGCATGGAGTGAGTGGGAAACTATATAAGGAAATACAGTACAATACACCCGTTTGGATTCGAACCTTCCTGCGATTGACAAACCAAACCCGGCAAGACAAGACTGAAACCCTAGCCCGTGTGTACACCGATAGAGAATGGGTCAAATCAATCCACGATTTACTCTCATTAAAATTGTTAATTGCTTTTTATTTAGTTGAAATCCGCATCGGTGAGCATACAGGCAAATGTCAGGTTCATCTAGTTCGATTTTCCGGTAAAGGAGAGTTTAGAATTTTACTTATCGAGGGGTGTACTCGGGGGAAGGGGAGTTGAGTGATTTAAAAAAAAAACCTTTTTCTATTAATTATTCACGCTAATCTTGTTAAATCTCCTCTCAAATGCAACCTTCCCTATTCTTACCCCATTGGCTTAGTTAAATGTGATTAGACCTGACGGGTAGTAGGATAGAGGTGAGAATCCAAGTGTATTACAATTAACTAGAGTTGGGATGCTGGAATACCTTCAGTCCTACGGTATTCGAGATATTCGAGATTCGTAAAAATCTCAAAAACTTATCTCGAATACAATGATAAAGAGTTTGACTTTATACAACAATTTTAAACAATAAAATTTTATGAATTAACTGAACTTGGGTATTTGTAAGAATAACATTATACATAAAAAAAAAGGACAAAATTACATTAAAATAATTAATTTACTAAAAAAAAAGTGGTTTTCATTGCTTTTTGTGACGTAACAGATATGAGAAAAAAAAGTATTTGTTAGTGGCGTCAAAACTTGTATTTTATTTTATTCAAATTATAATATTTTTACTTTAACATACATTGTATATTCTTAAGGATTCGAATTTGGACTTGAGATTTGAAATAAAACTCAAGATTCAAATTCAAGATTTGGATTCAAGAAATTTAGAATTCAACCCATCTCTACCGCTAACCAATTAAGATCAAATTTATATGCAAATGTGAAACTATAGCCTAGTTTAGAATAATATTGTAGTAGTTTAATTATACTCAAACATGAAGTTTTGTATCTGCAACGTCATATTTGGATAAATACAGGTTCTGGTCTTCTACAACAATGAGCATTATTTTGTTTGGATCTATTTGGGTGTTTACGGTCGACACTTACACACTTAACTTCATATAGTATTTCTAGTCTATTAGACTAATCTGCTGAAAAGTGTTTCCAAAGTTTGGTAATAATCCTCGAAGCGTAAGAAATTACTCGGTCTTGTAATATCTGCCGTTGCCAAAACTTCCTGAAGCGTTTTGCATGGCGCGGAGGGAGGTAAAGAGAGCCAGCCAGAAAACTTTTCCGAACTCACCAAACTGTGAATTCACAAAGTCTGACTTCATTGTCCGTGAATTTTAACGCGAGCTTAATTAACTGCGTCAGTTCTCCCGACGAATTATAATAAAAACACTGCCCGCTTTTATGGAAAAATATGTTTCACGGGATGAGGAGTTTTTTTTCCCTTCTTAAATAACACCTTCTGAAATAATCATAGCCCATAAAGTGTATTAAATTATTGCCGCACCCTATTTTATCCATCCATTTCTAGTGGATTGAATCACGCACGCTTTAGTTGAAAAGAAGAAAGAACACTTTGGTGGGAGAAAAAAAATAAGGATTAATTCTGGGTCTATAAATTCACAAAGCTTTGAAACTGTATATGTATAATGTAGCATCCTGTTATGGAAAACTTTTTATTATATACATACATATCTATTTATATATGTGTATATGTATGTATATACGTATATAATATATTTATTTGAGCCTACATTTTAAACAAATAACAATGGCAGAAAGGGTATTTGTGTTTTAGAACTCGTCTCCAAAATGTTGATGTATAAAAACATTTTTTTCCCCCGTATAAAGTGTAGGAATTAAACCATGTTGGATACAACGGTATTCCCAAACGTAATAAATACAAAAGTGGTAAATAACTCATTCAGTGGAGTTATTTATACTATTCATATTTTTCAAGTTTTTATTTTTATTTTTCAACGTTCTCTATACAGTGCCTGTGGATTGTGAACTGTCATTCGTCGGGAAAAAGTGTACACATTTTAAATTCAACTAGACCCGCACTGGTTTTCACACGGTCTAATGCGTCAAGCTCGCAATTAACTGATTGGATGACGGGGAGGTGAGGGGAAAGGATGGGTTCACCTTCTCCCTCAATTCCTATAATTTCCCCTTACAATCCTTAACCCTGAGAATAAGTTGTTAATAAACTTGCTGTTGAATTTGAAATAAAACATATCATCCAAAAAAACACCAAGAAGGATTAGTCTGACTCTTTATAAGATTAAAAGTCAATAAAATATAAATAAAATATGTAAAGGCATACAAAGATCTCCATGGCGTAAGCCCGCAAGTAGGCTATGACCGAGAGCGACCACCGTCGTTAGCAATAGTGATGCCAACATTTGAGGAGATATGGTGTCATGTGGTCAGCACAACGCTAATCTCAGTTTTCTAAGCCATAAGTGCTACTCCTTTAGTCAAGTAGCTCTTCATTTGTCCTCACGAGGCTGAGTTTGACCCCGTTACAGATTCACTGATTCACGGGGGATCGAACCCGAGGCAGGAACGCTGACCACTAGACCACATAGGTACTTTTATGAATAACTGTTTACCTCAAAGGCTTTGGGGTAGATTGCTCGTCTGAGGACCGGATGTTCGTGGGCTCAAACACATCCACAGCACAACTTCCTTCCCTTGTAGATTGCTCGTCTGAGGACCGGATGTCCGTGGGCTCAAACACATCCACAGCACAACTTCCTTCCCTTGTAGATTGCTCGTGTGAGGACCCGATGTTCGTGGGCTCAAACACACCCACAGCACGACTCCCTTCCCTTGTAG
>CABEEJ010010340.1:0-14628 GCA_901482245.1 Timema douglasi
TCAACGATGCCTTGAAACAGTCACGTAGACCATTGTTGATTCCACTCGCTCCATCGGAATATCCGTGAATATCTCCAATCACCCGAAGTTTTGAAGGAGGTTCCTCTAGTATCCGTCAGAGGTCGGAAACATCATTGTCGTCTAGTTGAAGTTGATAGTTCTTGGCTCATTTCACGCTAGTACAGTCGGAGTGCCGAGACGCTTGTTGACCCACTGGATCTCCCTTGACCCACTCGCCAATATAGGATTCCAGGTGCCGGCCAGCCTTGCCGGATTCTATTGTGAGCAGATTAGTATTGTAAGTACATGAACAAATTAATACTTAGAATTGGATCGAGTAATGAAATATATTGTGCCGCCTCGTTTTTATTATGTCTTCTTAGCCTACAAGAACTACAACAGAGAAACATACTATTTTAGGGATCCTAATGGATTGGAACTTATATTGGAGCGGGTAGTATGCTTTGATGCCATACATCTATTTACGTTAGTATGGGGCGGGGTCCAGTTGTAACATTATACCACGTAATATTACAATAGGAATGTTGTGACAGAGTGGAGTGTATAGCAATGTTGTTATGGAGTGGAGTGTATAGGAAATTTGTCACAGAGTTGATGGGATATAATTTTTGTTATATAGTGGAAGGTATAAGAGTGTTGTGACAGTGGAGAGGTTTTGAGTGTTAAGACAAAGTGTAGAGTACAGGAGTATTGTGACAGAGCTGAGTGTATAGGTGTGATGGGACATAGGGGAGTGTATAGGAAATTTATGACAGAGGGGAGTGTATATGAGTATTTAAATAAAAGGGGCTGTATAAAGTGTTGTGACATAGTGGAATGTATAGTAATGTTATAACATAGTGAAGTGTTAAGGATTTTCTTGACAGAGTGAAGGGTAAAAGAGTTTTGTTACAAAATGTGGCTATGGGAATATTGTTAGAGAATGGAAGGGAACGTAATGTTTCGAGAGAGTGGAATGTATAGGAATTTTGTGACTGAGTGGAGAATATTTGTCTGTTGAAACATAATAGAGTGTATAGGAGTGTTGTGACAGATTGGTGTCTATAGGAGTGTTGTAACAGAGGGGATGTTATTAGAATTTTTTGAAAGCGTGGACTAAATAGGAGTGTTGTGACAGAGTGGTGTGTATGGAAATGTTGTGACATAGTGGCGTTTATATCAATGTTGTGAGAGATTGGAGGAAATAGAAGTGTTGGGACAGAGGGAAGGAGATATGAGTGTTGTGACAGAGTGGTGAATATATGACTGTTTTCATAGAATAGAGTGTATGGGGGTGTTTTGACACATTGAATTGTATAGGAATGTTGTAACAGATTGGAGTGTATAACTATTTTGATACGGATTTCAGGTTATAACCCGTTTGGGACTGAGTTGAGTGTTTAGGAGTATTGTATCAAAGTGGATGATATGAGTTTTGGGAAATAGTAGTTTGTATGGAGATATTTTGACATAATGAAGGGGATAGTAGTGTTTAATGTCAGAGTGTATAAAAGTGTTGTGACTGAGTTGAAGGTATAGGAGTGTTGTGACGGAATTTTGTGTATAGTAGTGTTGTGAGAGAGTAGAGTGTATAGGAATTTTATAACATAATGTAGTGTATATTATTATTTAGATAAAAAGGTCTGTATAGAGTGTTGTGACATAGTGGAATGTATAGGAATGTTTGACAGAGTGAAGTGTAATGGAGTTTCATGACAGAGAGGGGTGTAAAAGAGTTTTGTGACAAAGTGGGGTTTATGGGAATATCGTGACAGAATGGAGGGGCACGAAGTGTTTCAAGAGAGTGGAATGTATAGGAATTTTGGGACTGAGTAAAGAAAATATGTGTGTTGAAACAGAATGGAGTTTAATAGGAGTGTTGTGACAGAGGTAATGTTCTAGGAGTTTAGAGAAAGACTGGAATAAATAAAGAATAAATAAATCAACGAGGGAAAGGTGTGGGATCCAGAGAGTTCAGAGATTTTAATTGTAAATGCAAGTGTAAATAAAAAGTAAGTTTGATGAAGAGAGAAAAGGAATTTCAAAAATTTTGGAATTTTGGCACATATGAGGCAAAGGCATTGTATATGAGCAGTATGGTGACTATAAATCCAACTTTTAGGAAAAGGAAGAAATTATGATAGAAGAGTGTAGTCTATAGAATATTATTTGGGTAATTTAGTGGTGTGCAAATACATTTTTTTCATAACTTTAAGAATTTCATCGTTCAGAGTTGATACATATATTAAAAAGACTAAACACTTGGAAACGATAGTTATTAAAGACAACAGGGGAAGTACTGAAGGACGAAACAAAATAACATCACAACAATAACGTCAAATTGAGGACCACATTAACAAGTATCTCAGATACAAATCACATTATTCGCGGTCCAAAACTGAAAATAAATATTTTCTCCATGACAACACCCTTCCAGTATTATGTGCTATGTATAAAGAGGAGTACAATATACTTGTTTACGTTTTCAACATACAAAAAAGTATTTTACAGCAAATTTAACTCGAAAAGAAAACCACTAATAAAAGACACCTGCAGAATATGTGATTCGTTAATGGCCCAAAAACAAGTCATAAAGGTGATATCAAAGCTGAGCTTGAAGAAAAGCATGTAAGATACAAAGATGAAGCAAAATTGGCATAAGATTTTATGAAATATGATTGTAGAATAGCTAAAGAAAGCCCTGGTCTAGAAGTACTCACCTTTTATATGCAGGAGACCCGGCCTTTCCCCAAAATTTCAAACAAGATTGTGTTCTACAAGCGAGCTATATAGTTTTATAACTGTGGTGTTGATTCTGGGTCCAGTGGAAACATTTTTTGTTACCTTTGGCTTGAAGGAGAGGTAGGTAGAGGCACACAAGAAATGAATTTATGCCTAAAAACTTATGTTGAAATATATTTAGAAGAAAAAACGGAGGAGTTGATTGTTTGGTCTGACTCATGTGGAGGTAAAAACAGAAATATAAAAATGATCTTAATGCTAAAAGCTATAATGGAGCTGCATAGCTCTCTTAAAATTAACTATTTGTTTTCTCGTTCTGGAAATGCCAAATGATTAAGTGTTTATAGGCATAGACTTTGCCGTGAAACTTCAATAATGCGTGTACACGCCTAATGACTATATCTATTATTATTATTAGCACCATGTATTACTACCTGTTCGGGCTATACGCAGTGACTATATCAACGTCATGTTAGGCTGAAGAAAAAAAACTCAATATCATTAGAATGGGAAAGACTGACTTTGTAGGAACAACTAAGCTTGAAGCAAACATCACAAATAAAAAGAAATACATTAAAAAACCCAGTAAATTGGCTAAAAACTCATGAAATTGGGTTGAGCGAGCAGCCATTTGACATTTACATGAGCAGCACCTTCACTGGTGATGAGCAACAAGTAAATTAGGTCTCCCATCCATTAGCAGTTATAACTTTTGCCAAAACTTTGTGCAGCTCTCGTCAGATGGAAAACCAATCCAAAGATAAACAACATCAAGAGTAATTTGCACCTAATAATTTCAGATGCTAAGAGGTTCTATCAGAGTATCTCATTTAAAGAAGGAATTGAGGATAACATAGATGGTTATGATGGTGTACTTGATTTTGTCTTAGAAGAAGAGAGCTAAGCATTAAGTTTGCCTAGACATATTTTCAAAGATTATTTACAGATACTGTTTTACTGTTTGTATTGTACCTTATTCAAATTGAATTGAATAAATAAATGTATCTTTAGAATCTAAGCAAAACCCAATATTATATTGTTATTGTTTAGTCCTATCTACTGTTTATAGATTTGCAATAACAGACTAAATGACAAAATTTCAGTTGGTTTGATTATGCTTAGCTACATTTCACAATGAAGTAAAAATTGTAACCTTGTTACAACACGTAAAGAAGAGAATGGTTTGGCTTACCACTTCTGCCCCAGTTGACTCGTCATGACAAGGCTCCACGCTACAACAATATCGCGGTACGTCCCATTTCAGACTGACCTGAGTGATCATTGTTCGCTGATCACTTCTAATTGTGCCTTGCCCAAGAAAATAATATACATTTGATGTGCGCAGGTTGAGTGCGCGCCGACAGCTGTGATTGGAAGATAATGGAACTATTGTTCAGTGCACGTTTGAATTATGCCTAGGCTTTGTGAGAATGTTCCAGAACAGTGCTACACCCCCTTACCCCTATACCCATCCCTGCTTCCCGCGCTTTGAAAACTAATGACCCCAAGCGTGTGTATATAATGGTAGAACTCTGTAGTGCCAGTACACATTACACTACGATCGCTAGGGAAGGCATTTGGTCTTGGATAGATTTAGCTTTGTTTATTTCTAAATTGAGTTTGGCATTAATTAGTCAAAATTACCATTCGGGATGTTATATTATAAATCGAATCTTTATTTATTTATACCAGGTCTTCTTGATTTTACTTAAATACTATGGATAAACGTAATACTGGTGCACGGTTTAGCCCAAAACATTTGTCTGATAGGGAAATTCTTTTATCCGCTTCACGGATGGGTTTACGTTTTAGAGCATCGCCATTTTTGTTGCTGTGTTGCATTGCGCTGTATTATATTGTAATTCTCCGAAATCCTATGTTTTAAAATTATGCCACGTGCTATTAATGGGAAGTTTATTTGTTATTGTTAAAAATAGGAGATTTATTCTTTGTTGGTTAAATCAGGGTCCGCGAGTCAGCATGCTTATTCTTTTAAATTTAGTTGGAATGTATAACGTTAGTTTTTCTAACTATAACGAATGTTTCTATTTTGGTTGTATATTTCTATTACGCCCATTTATGGATGTTAAGATATTCTTTTATATAGAAAATATTGTCTATTACTCTGATAAATTGAGATTCACCGATGACTACTAGCAAATATCCTTTTGATATTACCATAGTCTAGAATTTACCATCACCATCCTTCATTATTATTGCTATCTTGATCAGATTTGTGCGAAGGTCAATTTAACCGTAATTATTTAAATAGTTTATTTGGCCATTTATGAACTCAGGGAGGCGACCCGCATTTGTGTTGTGTTACCGGACATTGTGTATGGATACAGCGCATGTCTCATTCTCTTATTTTATTGGAAAAAAATAAAACTCTCTTGTAACCTACTTGTCTGTTATTTAGGTGTATAAGAATACATAAAAAAGGGGGAGAGGGGGTACAAAAGAAATAGCAGACTAATCATCAAAATCAATATATATCTCTCTAGCTACTTAAATATTTAAATGTTTGCTACCTAGGAATTAAATTTAAGTTATTTTTAAAAAGTGATAATGGAAAAAATTTAAAAATATATATTATAACCATTTTTTTCTTAGTGTGTTGCTAAAAGCTCATTTACTCAAAAATTCGTTGGTGGTGCTTGGTCTGTTGGTGCATAACGCAGTTCAATTATAAAATCATCTGTATTTCTAAACATTTCTAATGAACAATTTTCCACCATATTTTTTCATATGTTAACTTTTATAGTAACACTTTCAATTTTATCTTTTAACATAGCTATGTTACAAGTTGTTGTGTGTTCAGACCCAAGGCTGCAGTGAAGTCACGTGATGCAACATGGGCGAGCACTGCCAGAATCTCCTCGGATTCATTACGTGTTTGATTTTAAATTAATTTTTGGTCGTTGCACGTTCATAAACATTTTAATTTTGTCATATTTTCACGACCCCAACATTCAGTTTAGCGACCCCATGTGTGGTCGTGACCCACTGTTTAAGGAGGCTATATGTTAAAAAAATATATAATGGGAAACAAAAATAGTTTTAAACATTCTGTTGAAAATTGTCTAAACCTTTATGAAAGAAAATATTAATTTAAGGTTTGTCAAATTTAAGGAAATAGGTGAATCAAAAAATTTTTTTTTTTTTTNTTTTTTTTTTTGTGGTAATATTAAAAATTTCTTCCTATTAGACACTAACCTAATTCTTGAAAGAGTAGTTAAATATACAAAAATAGCATTCTTTTGGAGATCTTAGCTAGAGAACCATTTATCACCAAAATTACTATTTAAATGTATTATTAAGACAAATTTATATTCATATGGACTATCATATTCATCTGTATATAGTTGGATGATGGTTCATATTTGGGGTTAGGAGTACGCAACAAAAAATATCTCAAAATCTACAAATATTCAATATCTGGTATTATTTAGAGTCGAAGAAAAACATTTAACTAATAAGCCAAAACAATATTTTCAAAATTTGAGTTGATGTATTCTTATTTTTAATTAAAAACGATTTTATTTACATTCTATATCATTTTGTTTTTAATTAATTCTTTCTTTCTCAACCGGATAAAGTAATGTAAACGTTAATATTTTTTTTATAAATTATGATTAATTTTAATGTTATATTTTGGTTTAGAGTTTTACAAATTAAAAACAAATATTCGTGACTACCAGGTTTCAACCCAAAATATTACTTAGTTGATTAAAGTCATAGGACTGTCATAAGCAACAACCACTCCCAAGGCTAAGAAAAGAGAAATAAAATAAAACGGCTCGTCAAACGTCTAAGTTACTGTAATGGCTCCCAAAGTGTCGTTTGAAATATCTGAGGTAGACGTAATAGCTGACGTCGTATTCCATCCAAGGTGACATGTCGACGAACAGTTGGTACATCCTGTTGACGACCAGGACCCCGGCGTCGTCCGTGAAGTCATGCCTGCCGATGTCCTGCAGGCTGACGCAGTAGAGCATGTGGTGATGCATCATGTCATTGACCCACTGGGGTCTTGGGCTCCTCTGGTGTCCGTGCTTGCCCCGAGAATCCTCGGGGACCTGGGACAAACGTGAACTGTAATAAGAACGGAGGTCTCAACGTCAATGTTATCTATAGACCTAGAGATAAAACTTGATATCTACTGAGTTAGTCTACGCAAGGAATGAGGGAGAATCAAAGTGAGCTAGTCTACGCAAGGAATGAGGGAGAATCAAAGTGAGCTAGTCTACGCAAGGAATGAGGGAGAATCAAAGCCCCATGCTCTCACTTTCCTTAGTTAACGTCGGCTAACCCAATCTACATCGTCTCACTGCTCCATTAAGTTAGCATCAATTATTTCAAATCCAGTAGTAAGATTACTATACCTGATCCTTTTCCAGAAGCTTGGTAAGCCGGTAGACGGCCTTGGTAGAAGTGTTGTGTAGGCTGATGAAGGCCTTCCTGCACACTACATGGCGTTCCTCGCCCTTCAAGGCGTGATAAGTGAACTTTGGCTTTTCACGCTTCTCGATCAACGAATACAAGTGGTTGTCAATCTCGTCTTTAGACTTGTCAGCGAAGTTTCGGAGGATTGCCACTTTCTCGTGTTTTGTAAAGTTTATAATGCAATTCATATCACACCTGCAAGTTAAGAGACAAATATCTTTAAAACACTCCATGGCGTGAACTCGTAAGCGATCTATACCAAACGAGCGGCCGCTGCCGTTAGTGATGATAGTGCCAACATTTGTAGATAGGGGGTGTAATGTTGTCAACACAGCGAACTCATACAACAGCCGCGTCTTATTACGCGTTAATTTACTAATTGCGTTATTTGTTTTAGGGATTAGGAACGTTATATCTAAATAAAGTGTACCTGCATTTGCATGGATGGAGAGTGTAAAAACAATCTCAGTATACCTTACCAAGATTAGAACCCTGATCTCCCCATCATTGGTAATCTAGACTACTGTGAGATTATCGCCTAGGAGCATGCAGCCACCGAAACGTGCCCAGATACCCTTGGTGTAGTTAGTGATCTATAGTGCCACTGTGCTCGCAAATATTGACCTAAACTATATAATACAAGAGAATAGGAAAAGGAGAGTGAAATTTAAAAAACTACACAAACATTCATCTCGAGAAAACATGGAGAACTTTATTGGTATAAAAAGATATCCATTATTATAGGGTGGGTTGTTCTGTTAGGGGTGGTAGGTATGATCACTCAAATCACAGTCAAAAGTGGTAGCCAATGAGTCAGTGATGTCAAACTGTGCTCCACAGTGGGGTGCCAGGTGATCTGCACGAGAAACATAGATGTGTCTAAAAGATACTAAGATTACAAGATTAACAGGCTAAGTTCGCCAAGCTTCACAGGTAGTATACGTAAGAACAAAATTTAACTAAAAAAAAAAGTTGTCTCTTACTGATTGATGATCACATACATTAGGTGACCTGGCGGTCTAGGGGTAAGGTGTCAGACTTCTGTGCTGACGGCCGGGGTTCGATCCTCGGTCCCGGCACAGATTTATCTGATTACCAAACCCTTCCTTCACCTCTGACAAGACATCTTGTGAATGTGGGGAATGCCAGGCCTCCACCGTGGTTCGGATTCCACGTTAAACTGTAGGTCCTCCATTTCATCTCACAATCACCCTACCACTACACATTAGCGTAAGTGCGTATAACCCGAACGGGTAGTAAGACGCGGTGCTAATAATAATAATAATAAGATCACATACATTAATAGCATTTCCGGCTTCCGTAAGGGGAGCTATTTAGTAAATTAGCACTGGAGGCCCACATATGCTTCGAACGCTAATCAAGTGGTCCACTACTAGGAAATGTTTGAGAAACACTGCGCTAAGTCAACTTTGTCGTTATTGGTATATACAGTACATTATCATGACGTGTGTAACCTGAACAGACAGTTGTACATGGCGCTACAAATAAGTTTATTATTAATGAAATCGGTAAACACTTATTCTTATTTAGTTTCGACACTTACTCCTTGCTGATGATCTCAAGCTGTTTAAAAATATCAAATAAATTGTAGATTTTATATATTTACAAATTTATGTCAACGATAATGGTATATTAAAAATGAAATGTGTACTAATAGCTCAAACACCAAATATACTATATATATTTCCACATGAAAACCAACAATATTTTATAAACGTATAATATGATCAATTCATTATAGTTCGCACCCTTTACGAATATTAATGATCTAGGTGTTCCGATGGTCAGAAAACTCTACTTTTACTTTCATGTTGAGGATTCAATCTCAAGCAACTAAATTACTTGGACTTATCTTTATTAATTCTTCCTTTATGAAAGTTGATTTTATTTTAAACCTGTATTAAGACTTGGTTAGATCAAATCTTGAATATGCGAGCGAATTCCAACAACTTAACCGACTCTCTTTTATTTTAAAACGTTCAAAGTAGATTTGCTCTTTGCTATGGTAAAGTCTTTATTAATCGGGCTTCTTATGATTATGACAGAATTCGTAATCTTGTATTACTAAACTATGCTCTTTTACTTTGATGTGATGTCTTTTTCGTTTTTAATTGCAAAATTTCTTCTAAATATGTAATTGAAAATATAGGCATTCATGCTCCCTCTCGTTCATCTCGGATACCGACATTATTTCCTGTTAATACATCTTAAGAGTTCAATCCTCGGTCCCGGCACATATTTATCTGATTAAAAAACCCTTCCTTCACCTCTGACAAGACATCTTGTGAATGTGGGGAATGCCAGGCCTCCACCGTGGTTCGAATCCCACATTAAACTGTAGGTCCTCTATTTACTCTCACAATCACCCTACTATTACACATTAGTGTAAGTGCGTGTAACCAGAACGGGTAGTAAGACCATGTTCTAACAATAATAATAATCTTAAGAGCTCAGCCCTATTAGCTACTGTTTTTGCAGCATCAACTCTAGACTTGTCAATATAACTTCTATCATAAATGAAGAGCCAAACTCAGAGAGTAGTTTTAGGAACTCTTACCACTGAGGGATATAATATTATGTTCAAGATTATAATTTTAAAATTATATTATGATATTTTTAAAATTATAGATTTTATATAAATAGTTTCCATTTTAACTGTTTTTGGTCACTGTACTTCACTATATTAATTTCATTTACTAATTAATCTTAAATGTTGTCTATTTAAAACTGAGTACATAATATAATTATTATTATATCTGTTACTGTGTTTTATGTACGTTTCTATTAGTGCTAAGGTGAGATGTGTGGTTGCTGTTTGTTTGAACTATAATAAAATAAATGGATGGAAATTATTGTTTAAATGCTCAACATAGAGAGTAAGCTAGGACATATTTCAATGGCCTTCACTTGGCAGGAAGATATTGTAAGATTTTTCTAGGAACAATTTAAAAAATACACACATTTTACAGTCAGCATTTTATTAATTAAAGTTTATTGGTGTATGACGTGTATATATACACGTATGTGTGTGTTCATGCCTGTCCAGAGGATATTTATTACTTATGAATGAGAAAATGAGCTGAAATTTGGGGAAATTGATAAGTTACCACTTAAGAGGTGCGCAAAACCTTCAAATAAAAAAACAAATACATTAAAATAAAAACGTGATTTATTTAATTATTTCAATTAGTATTTTTTAGCATCATGTATTAATAACCATTCAGGTTAAACGCCTATGTACTAATTACGCACTAGGTTAGGGTTGAGGAAGGTTTTCATTTTTATTTTTATTTATTTGAAGTATTTGATGTTCACTTTCTGAACCCACTGACTATATCAGCACACGACTTATAAACTAACTTAAATCTTGACCAGAAACAACATCCATGCCCCGGTCGTTGGTTTATCACTGTGAAAGGAGAAACCCACACTTCACTAATCATATTTTTTTTTGCCAGCACGGGAATCGAACCTGAGACCCTTAGCTCAGTAGACGCCCAGTACAGAGACACGCTACCAACTGAGCTATGGTGTCTGACCCGATGATAAAAGTTGAACCTCGAGGAAGTTTGGCAGCATGTGAGTGGAGAGAGAGTGGGAAAACACTATGGAAAACCACCCTCAATAGGCCGACACCCGAACAGGATCAGAATTTGATCTTACCGTCATCAGCAGTCTAGTCTATTGCGAGAGTGACGCCTTAGACCATGTGGGTGTTGACATGATATTGCACATCAAAAGAAAGAAGAAACTAAAATAAAGTTCACATTGTCAATCCAAAGAAAAATGGTCTATTATAACAGGATTTATCTGTTTTTAGAGTTAATTTAGTGTTTTGTATTTGTATAATAAATAGAAAATAAAAAATTTTCTTGACAAATAAAAATCCCACTGGTAAGGTTCAACATGCTTATTTAATACAAGCCTACATTTACATACAACATGTACTCAGCCAAACCGATGACTGATTCGATTAAAAGGCATCTTGAAAATGAAAGACAATGGGAGGATAAAGTGACAGAAGGAAGCTGTTTTAGTGGTCTTGCCATATTCTCTTTGATAGATCTTTGTCTTCATTTGTGTATTTGATTTATCAGACGAGCTTAAGAAGCTGGGAGAACTTTCTTTGGTATACTCAGGATACGCAATAATCATTCTCCCTGATGTTTTAATTCTGGAACTTGACCTCCCCGAAATGTACAAATCATCCTGATCATACATGGCGGAAAGTTGGAAGACTTGAACTAGAGGAAGCCTCAACACCATCTTCCAGCAATCACTCAAGATACGTCTGACATTAACAAGGAAGTAAAAGTTCTCATCAGCAAGTTTCTGACGTTGAACGCAGAACGAAAACTTGCTTTGGGAAGATATTTGAATGCTGTAACCATGGTCAGAGGCCAAACTGCTAATATGGGAGGAGTCAACAATGGCTCTGAGCCATGCCTTAGATACATGCAGTAAACTCTTTGTTGTGGAAAAGACTATGATCAATACTCATTTACCATTTGGGAGAAAAGTTTTACTGTTGGGGGACGACTTCAGGTAAAGTTTACCAACTCTTCCATATGCTCATGGGACAGCAATCGTCCAGACAAGATTTAAATACTTTCATATGTGGAAAGAGCTTAAAATTATAAAGTTATTATTTTTATTATTATTAATAATAATAATATCGTCTTTATTTAGTTGAAATTAAGACCAGCGCTTCTTATACATAACCGCTTGATAATAAAGCATATCCATATTAATATTTAAGTGCTATTAATAAAACAGTTAAAAATTAATTTATAATATGTTTAAACAATTTTTATAAAATATTGAGAACATAGTTTTTCACACAATTGTACATTAAATGGACATTTTGAAACAAGATATGTGAGGAAAACAGAACTAAATATAGGAGAGAAGATTAAAATAACGATATATAATTGTTTGCGTACAGTTAATGTTTGGTGAGCTGAAGACAAGATGGCAGGTCATTAATAAACATGTAATACAGCGGTCCAAGAACTGACCTTTGCGGTACCTCCTCATGAGAAACACTGCGCCAACAATAAGGGATTGCAACGCATTGTTGTCCTCCAGATCAGTAGGCCATGTATTTAAGTGGATATCAATTATTTCACACGTATTTCACCGACTAAGCCTCAAACTAATAAGTGAGGGGTAAATGACCTGAGGCACGTGAAGAATCTAATAGCTCAGCGACAGAGCAACGAACACCTAAGGCAAATACTCTGGATTCGATTCTCGTTCCGTACAGATTACATATTTCCAAAATATATATTTAAATGAATACTTGTGAGGCGCAGTCGACCGTACCAAGACATGGATTGAATGCACTGTAAATCGTATCCTTGGGTATCGTTTAGTTTGGTTGCTCTGGTGACGGTAAGGCCAGGGGCTGAATCCCGACCGCTTTATATTTATAAACAGCTCCCCTCTTTGCCTACAGAAAAATTCTTGCATGTTTACTTTAAATAACACCGTTCTCATTCTCACCCCACTAGTCTAATATAACGAGAATAGTCGGTATGGGTAGTAGGACGCAGATTAAACAAAATAACTTTTTTCTATGACCACGTCTTCCTAACTGTTCAGGCTATACGTATATAATAATTATGATAATGATAATTGCTCTAATACGGTAGGAATAAGGATGGAAGCATTTAATCATGCTAGAGGTGGTATACCCTCACTTGCGTGGAAGGAGAGAGGAAAACCATTTAGGATAAACCACCCTCAATAGACCCGACTCGAATTCAAACCTCGATCTCCCCGTCATCAGAAGGCCAGTCTAACACGAGAGTGACGCTTTAGACTGTTTGGCCGCCGAAGCGTGTTTAAAAACCCAACAATTAAATGTGCTAAATGAATGTTTTAGTATTCTGGATGATTGGTTTGTCAAGACAAACAATGTTTGACCAGTTGTGATCGTGAGAGTACATCCTCTGTTTACACTGACCCGCAATGTTCCGTCGGTCTCCGACCTGAGAGGTTGCCGATAAGTTCTTCAAATGATGGTAAGAGACCTTCACACTTCCTGTCCGCAGACAGTTTTCTCGTCCCGTCCATTGTGGTTGGTGTAAAACTATCAACTCTCACAATATAACTAGATTGCTTGGCCGGCAAATAAAACAGTCAATTATATCCGATATCCAAGAAACAGATTGATATTTACAGATAATTTTTAATACTTGCATTTTCTTAGTATTTCAATATGTTTAACAAACACGTCGGGTTTTTAGGACAAGCAACTTTACAAAAGGTATTAAGATATTAAACTTAAATACATCAAACTATTAATATTCTTATTACGTTTTCGAATGTTATCTTACTACCAAATACCATAATGCATTGTTTCTAATAAATCTTTTTAATGCCCCGATATATTATTTTGTATTACAGAGCAACATTTTCATAGACTCGTTGATACAATTTAATTCTAATTGTACAAAAATTAAAATAGTTTTATTCTATTTCATGTATTTTATTTCTGGTTCTAAATGAATATGTAACCCATATTTACTGCAATTTTTTCTTCTTCTAATTTTGTATTTGGATAAAATAAAGGACGTTTCATGGCCCCCCGAATCCAAAAAAGTTGTTTTTGACTTTCCGTCTGTCTGTCTGTATCTCCAACTAGAGCCTGTACTATTTTACCGATCAGGCTAAGACTTGGTATCTAGGCTCTTCATAGGGTTGCCCCGAAGGGAGGAATTGGATATCTAACCCTAAAATTTAGAGTAGTTTTCTGAAGCACAAAAAGAAAAAAAGTCGATTTTCTCAAAATAGGCTCTAACGATTTTGATTAAATTTAATCTATAAGTATTCCAAACAAAATGACTTATCTCAATATTTCAGCAAAATGACTTTAAGGGCCCCGGTCTGATGCGTAAATTATCTTTTTTTATAATATCTCCTAAACTATTTGAGATATGAAATTACTTATACGTTACAAATATCTAGGTCTCTTTATAATACAATTATTTTATAAGAAGCATATTTTTATAAAACCAATAACTTTCAAGCTATACGTATATATGTTTATATATTTTTTTAAACTTTTCGGACACAAAAGGTAAAAATATTGCGACCGCAAAAGAAAATCTAGCCTGAAATGTTGATGGATGTCGACGTCTCAAGAACCCCTAAACCCTAAAAAGGGGTCTTTGTAATGACGTCTGTCTGTGTGTCTGTTTAAACTTGAAATTAAGAGTACTTTAAGAAAGGTCGAAAAGAGAAAAAATCGATTTTCTCAAAATCGACTCTAACAATTTTGATTAAAATTCGTATCTAGGTGTTGATTAAGATTATAAATAAACTGGATAGTAGGGGTAAAGTACATCTTCTGAGACACAAAGAAACGCTTAATTGGTTAACAAAGGCCCAATTAAGGGCTAGGGGGGGTGGGGG
>CABEEJ010010341.1:0-14625 GCA_901482245.1 Timema douglasi
TTGTGGCACAAATTCAGCACTAAATATTGGTATAGGTTTCAGAATTTGTGCCGTTAGTGGTGCTGCCAACTTCACGGACCTGTCTGGCCGTCCCCTAACGCAAAACAATGACATTTCTGGTATTCCTACAGTCCAACGTTTAAAGATTCTTAGGCTACGGCCATACTTATGACCTGGCATAGATATGCGTCTCTAGCAGTGTCCATGTTCGTTATTGAGAAGTTGTTTCACCATGTTATTTTGCCTGGGAAATTTAGACTGTCCACTATGAATAAATTCAGGTGTGTCCATTAAGGGATATTTTACTGTAAATATTTAATTAGGATTGTTGTGAAAATGGGGAATTTGTTCAGCATCTCTAATCCTTCTGTTTGTTGGCAGGGGAAGGGGGGAGAGGACGATCTCTCAAAATACTGGATGGGTTGTAATCCTTACCCAGTACACCTGGCCATGAATCGAACTCAGAGCTCACTTATCAATAGCAAAGCCCGGAAAAGATGAGAATGACTGACGCCTTTCCCCGCGTGTAGCAGGTATCAACCCTGTTTGAGGCCTCTAGCGAGACGAGCGAATCTTATACCTCAGCTGGGCCGGGGGAACAAAGGGCATGGTCCTGGAGTCGAGATTCTCCTGGGAAATCAGCTGGAGAATATCTGGGGAGCGATTACGCTCCGGGAAACATCGAAAACCACGGGGTTAACCCCCGATAACTCGTGTAACTTCACCTTATATTAGAGTGAGAAATTGGCCGATAAACTTAACTCGAGCGAGGGATTATCTCCGTGGCCAGTCCAATCCCCCATTGGAGGAATAAATTGCTAGGAAGTGAAACTTCGCTTGGAGCAGCGGCACCCATTCTGGGTTTGGGGGAGCGTAGGATGCTTCCAGGGGAAGTGAGAGGTCACGAAAAACTTTATTGAACTGTTATAAAAGACCAAAAAACTTTTCTTATTTTCCATCACTTCTTACTAACCGTCCAGGTTATATGCATTTTTAATTGCACTAATGGGGTAGGTAGAGGTAGGGTTGAGTAAGGTATACCCACCTCAGTGGATGCATGGTTTAAGGCGCTACTATCGCAATAGACTAGACTGCCAATTACGGGGTAAAAGTGGTTCTATCTCTGTCGGGTGTACTGAGAGTGGTTTTCCCTAAATGGTTTCCTACTCTATTTACATGCAAATGTGAGTACACTCACTCTAAATTCAACCTTCCTCATACCTAGCGATCTAGCATAATTAGTACATAAGCGCACAACCCGAGTGGGTAATAAAACGTGTTGCTAAAAAAGGGTATGATTTGGAAGAAATGTATCCGAATTTGTGTGAAGGGCGTGTGAAAAAGAGTTGCTAGAAAACCACCCTCAGTACACCTAGACGGAATATGAAACCCAAAATTCCCGTAACCGTCAAACCAGACTAGATGAACTTGATGTTTGGTTCGCGTCCTCACCAATGCGGGTTTGAAACTTTTAGTCGTTAATCATCATGGTCGTTTAAACTCGCTAGCTAGGCCAGATATTGAAGAGAGACATTCGACCAAAAGGTATTTTACTAGGCCCTAAAGGACCAAAAATATCAAATTAAAATTGTACGGTTATGTAGCCCGATAACTAAGTTAAATAAGCATCACGTCTAGCTATCGAGATAAGAGTCCCGAGTTCTGTTACAAGCACTGCCAGAGGATTTATAGTGATGGGATAGATAGGGAGCGCCTCTCTTTCACAGTAATGAATTATAATTGACTGTTTTTGTAGGACTGGGTGTTGTATATGCTATAGAGTGAAGTTAGTTTGAAAGTCGTGTAATTATATGACCAATTGTTTCAGAAAGTACACGTTAAGTAACTTAGGTAATTTAAATTATATCTCTCAAGGACGCACTTCAGCAGATCAAATTTAATTTCATATTTTAATTTGAAAGAAATTAATTTGTAGTAGATTAAAAAACAGCCAACGCAAATCAATAAGCTTACAATATTTTATTGATAAAAAACTATGTTGAAAAACATCTGACTAGCAACGTCTTACTTAGTAATAATGTATTTTTGTACTACTAAGTGTTTAGGCTAGTAACTAATTAAGAGTCTTTTAAAATCTCTAGCAAATGAAGCTCCAATTTTGATTAAAATATATTATAAATGGTTCAAGGGGAATTTAATGTCAACTGATTCCCCGCTATCTGCTATTGGGGAACTTCACCCAGTGAATAAAGCTCTTGTAAAATGTTGGTAGGAAGAGCCTTCTGGAAGGTCATTTTTCTACTAAAATTGTACTATAAAACCCCCTTTCCCTCCAAAATAAATGTTTAGGCATGGCTCCGGATCCAAGATTTTGATAACGTTTTTTTTAACGAAATAAATTAATGTCTTATGAAACACGAATCTCGGTATTTTATTTAAATACAATTATTTTGTTATAGTTGTAAGTATTTTACTTTTTGGTAACATTATTGCAAACATGTCTACGTTTTCAATCATCCTTAATTTATTGTAAATATGCGATTATTCTAGACATATCTAAAAATGCAAATTGTAGCTGAAATGACACTCTAAGCAGAAAATATAAGAAGAAAACATTTCAAAAGTATGCTTCAGAGTTTTGAGGTGACTCTCCCAGAATTCAAACATTGGTGCAGACGATTTTAAACGACAGGTACAGACCAAAAAGACGACGTTTATTGCCCATATTAACAATGGGAAAGGGCGAAGTCATTATGGGTGACTAAGTTTAGTACCATATGAAAATACTTTTCTCTTGTGTTACCCTATTCTCCCAGAGAAAGACTGCGTCGAATATGGGTGCCCGGGAGCTAGGTCAAGAAGGGGGAGGGGTTTGCCTCCTTCCACCCATTTAGGGAATGGAGTTTAATAAACATAAATCAATACTCTAACAGAATACATATGAAGTTCTCATTTTCGTTGTATTGTCTTATACATTTCGTGTGCATTTGTTTGACCTAAGATTTGAATTTAGCTTATCACCAGCCTCGGTGGTCGCACGGTCTATGTACTCTGAGGATTCACTCTTGGGATGTACTGAATTGCCGGTGATTGGGAGATTGGGGTTCGGATACAGATTGGGTGGGTTTTTCCTAAATGAATACCCACTCTTCATACATGCAAATGTGGGCTTATTTTCTATACAACTCTGCAGTTCTCATCCTTACCGCATTGGTGTGGATAAATGGATTTATAGAACGGGTTGTAAGACGCGATGCACAAAAGAAAAAAGAAGCTCATTGACTCACGAATTTTAAATTATAAGTTATAATATTTAATAATATATTAGTTCACTACAGACGTAAAAAGGAATCTAACTTTAACTCGGAGGCTAGAAAACCATATCTAAACAAACCTTCGGTAAGTTTAAAACAATATTTGCAATTTTCGGAGGATAATCTTATGTGTTATATTTTAATCATTCAGTTTTAATTTAATCAAGTACAAGTCGATAACTTCGAGTTTACTTAGTTGATTATTTATATAAAAAGCTTGTCGAATTGTGTTTGCCCTCCCATTCCTGTACACAAATTCCTTCAGCCATCTCATACATCGCATCCCTTTTCTCATCTCTCAATTTCCCGTCCAAGAAAGCACTTAGTAGTTGAAAAAGAACTTACAAAAGAAAAACCCCTAGAAGATGAACTCCTGTCTGAAAAACTTCAGAATATCGCTTAGTTTTATTTATTTTATTTTTGTAAGAAGGTTGGGGGTATAGAGACAATCGTTCCTTCCCCCCAACTCCACTGCCCTCAAAGTCCGTGACCCTTTGACATTTAGAGTTTTCGGGGGCACACAGACTGGCGCTGAACTCCGGGGAAAAAGCGGGCAAGTCTTCATCGATCAACGTTCAATAAATTTACATGGAAGTCTTACTCCCCCTCCCCCCAGGCGATCTTATATTTTTCATCTTTTAAATTATGTCAAATTATGTATCAATATAAAGATGTGTTCTAGACTCCGACCTTAAATATAGGAGATTAGGTATTAAAAAAAATTAAAACGTCTAACACTCTCATCGGTGGTACGCGGACTAAACGCCAAGCTTGTTTGGTCTGAATCATCAGTGATAGGCAGGTCAGGGTTAAGATCCCATCGGAGGGAGCTGAGGCTGTTTATACTAAATTGTTTCTCATTATAGCTCCACGTGAGTAGGGGAACTTTTCCTCAACACTAACTTCCTCATCCATACCCTATTAGCGTAGGATATGTTGTGTGACCTATTATATATATTTTTAAATATGGTGAGTAATTTAACTCTAATATCCACCTCGTCGGTTTAGTTAGCTAACGCGCTGGCTTAGTGTTGAGCTAGACTGCTGAGGACGGGGAGACCTAGGTTCGAATCTCACTCGGGTGAATTGGGACTGGTTTTCCCTAAATGTTTTTCCACTCTCCCTCCACGCAAATGTGGGTTCACTTCATGTACATTCAACCTTCCCAATTCCTATCCCATTATCGTAATTAATACTTAAGCATATAACTCTAACGGGTAGTAAAACGAGGTGATAAGTATTATTATTATTATTATTATTATTAATAGTAGTAGTAGTAGTAGTAATACTTTAAAACTCTATTGAAAATGTACTTCTCGTGTCTCAAATATTTTTAAGTTCGTGGATGCGGTCTCAAACTTATTACAATAACAAAATGTTGATCAGTCAAAATCCGCTCAGTTGCCAAACAATGTTCTGGAAAGTCTGTAGCTACCAATGAATTATTTAGTTTCTTTATCAAAAGTGCAAAATACATTTTATTAATACGTAAAATAGAACAAAAACCTCAAAATATACGTAAAAGCAAAGTCAAACGATTTAATGGTGACCTAAGTCCAGTCAAATGGGAGTGTGATGCCTTAGACCATACATGTCAAACTCGTTTGACCTTAAGGGCCACATTGAAATCTTAAAACACTAAGGTGACCACATACGAAAATTCAATATTTTTGTTATTTAAAATTTAAAAAAAGTTGACTTGGTTTATTTTTATTATTTAAAAAAATAATAATAAAAGAGTCCACTTTCTCTCTTTCCCCCCCAAGAATGTTTGTTTCTCATTAAGCATTCTTTTTAAAAAAAATAAGTCCTTTACGAAAGGTATAACACTACCGAATGATGTATTTCTACAAATTTGATAAGAAGGAAGAATGGGGCTGGATTGTAAATTGGTGCATAACAAAGGCAGACCAAGGGCCTATTGTCGAGGGGGGCAATTGATTTACATAAGGTTCCTTCAAATATAAAATGTATACTTTTAATTAATCAAGATTTTTACTTGTACTAATTTTAATAATAGTATTGCTAGCTATACAAAATTTAATTAATAATTATAATAATCAAAAGAAGACTTACAAGAAAAAACGCAATTTTGACTAACATATTTGTAATTTTACCTAAAAAAACAAAATAAAGTCAATGTCATGATAAAAGTAATAAATATGTACATGGACCTAAAATATTTTAGAGATTGTACAAGATCTATCTGCTTTATACGACCTTTTGTATGCAATATCTTGTACCTTGTGGGGAAGAGAATGCATCCTTTTGCGGCCATTTTTACTGTACAACCTTTGAGTTGCAAACATAGATAACCTTGTCTGCTAGACAGAAAATTTGTTTGAATAGATTACAGAGTGTTTATTAAGCATGAAATTGTTATAAGAAACAGGTAACGTTTAAAATTATATATATTTAATATATATTGTATATACAAATTCAAAAGTTACCTTTTTTAATATTATAAATATTTACTATACTATGCCTATATTACATGTAAGTTATATTATATATAAAATTATGAATATATATTATATATTTATCAATTTTTACTATCTGTAACTATTCATAAATTATGCTCAGTATGTTTTGTGCAATCGTATTTGCCGTGTAAACAGTCATGTGGTAAAACATGTATGCAATCAATGTGACCAAATTATTGTAGAATTTCTTGCACCAATTTTTGTATAAGAATTTGTGTCATGTGTACCTAGCTTAAGACCAGTGGTATTCAACCTTTTTGGTTCACGTACCCACAGATATAATTTTCTCTTAAATTTTGTACCCCCAAGGTTGTTGGTTCATAATGCAAGTTATATATATATATATATATATATATATATATATATTCTATATTACTAATATTAGATGTTGTCTTAAAACAGGTCCAGTCCTTGTGTCAGTGGACTTGGACCACCAATTCGCCCTGTCCTCTGCCTCCTCCGTGAGATGCCAGAATTTTCTTCTTTTCTTCAAGTCATCTAATATTTGATTCCTCATTCTTTTTTAAGCTCCTCTTTCCCTTAACCTTTCCTTCTATGATGTCGTGCAGAAGACATTTCCTCCCTCCTAAGGATATGTCCGATCCAGTTTACTTTGTACCGAAAAATCCCATTCACGATGGTTCTCTTCTCACCCATTCTTCTTAGAACTTCTTTGTGTGTCACACCGTCTGTCCACCCGATCTTCGCAAGCATTCCCCGGCACCACATTTAGGAGCTCTCCGAGTATTTCGAATCCAAGTTTCTGCTTCATACTGCGTGATGATCCAAAATGTAGCATCTCATCAGTTTCTTCCTCAGTTCCAAACTCAACTTGTTGGTCAGCAGTAACCTCTTCTTGTTTAAAGCTTCCTTGGCCATGGTGATCCTCGACCTAATTTCATTGTTGCAGTAGGAATTCTTTGTCAGCAGACCTCCTAGGTACTTTAACTGCTTTGTGTTTTCCAACTCCTTGGTTTTTAATTTAGGTTTTTAGCGGCTCTTCATTTTTGGAAATAACCATCATTTTTGACTTCTCAATGTTGACTTCCATGCCATATCGTCTACCTATCTCCACCAGCCAGTCCATCATTTCCTGAAATTTATCTCTATTTTTGGTCAGCAATGCTAGAGTATCTGCGTATTTTATTGTGTTGATGACATTCCCTCCTATCCTGAAATTACCACATTCCTCCAGGGCTTCTCAGAATAGCTACTCTCCAAACAAATTGAACAGACTGGGTGACAAACAGCATCCCTGCCTTATTCCTCTTCCTATCTCTACGTTGTTGGTCTCTCTATCATTCAGCCTCACCTTTACTCGCTGTTCCAGGTACATGTTTGCAAATAAGCCTTCTGTCCCTCCAGTTTATCCCGATCTGCTCGAGTATTTCCATCGGTTTCTTCCACTTAACTCTATCTAACGCCTTTTACCAGTCGATGAAACCAATGTAGATCTCTTCTTTGACTTCCAGTACTCTCTCTGAAATTATTCTCAGCATCCCTACAGTATCTCCGGTTCATTTTCCTTTTCTGAGTCAAAATTGGTCTTCTTTCAATACACTTTATATTTTCTGTTACAGTCACCTGTTGAGTATTCTTGCCACAATCTTCCCCACATGATATATGAGGCTGATAAATCTGTGGTCACCGCATTTATTGGCTTGTTTATTTTTATTTAGAGCCACTATGGCTAAATATTATAAAACAAATTACATCCAAAATAATGTATTGAACAATAAGTTTAAAATGGTGTATATATATATATATATATTTATATATATATATATATTTATATATATTTTTTTTATTTTACGTAACCCCTAAGAAATATTTACGTACCCCATTTTGAATACAACTGCCTTATACCTGCGTTTTTCAAATTGAGCTCAGAGGAGCACTTTGGCTACGCCATAGTTAACCCAGGCTCCATAAGGCCATTTTAGGCTTTTCACACTAAAAAAATATATGATTGCCGATTTTTTCAAATCTGAATCAAAGGACATTTTTCAAAAGCACATCCAGAATATGTGATGTTTTCCCTTTTTTTTTTTGTAATTTTATACTTGTAAAATGTAAGTGTCGCTTTATTGAATGTTTATAATATTAGTATAAACATGTTCATGAGTGCTCCAGCCTATATTTTTTCTGGTGCAAAGGCTCCTTAGGTCTAAAAAGTCTGGGAACCCCTCCTCTCAAACGTTCGATCACCGAATCGGGTCCAGTTCATAAATTAAATTAAATAGTAAATACATGGTCTAGGATCGGTTTATTAGGTTTTCCCTATAATTATGTCGGTCAAGACTACCAATAAGCAGTATAAAAAATCTATAAAACTAATTCTGATTCCAAATTTAAAATTATAAGCTATTTATTTATGTAACTATAATTTGAAATTTTCGTAAATCTTCAAATCTATAATATCCTTGAGGAAGGGGTTTAGGGCACGCGAGAAAATGTGTTTTTGCAGTTTTCATATCAAAACTTTTTTGGTCAAAATTAAACAACTATTTCTCCAGGAGAAACATTGAGTTTAATTTTCTTCACATGGTGATATCAACAGTTGTTGAATAGTTGTCGAGAAGGTCCTGGAATTTAATGACAACTTTTTCTCTTAAATTAAAAAGTTTATCGTTTAATTCCGCTATAATCATAACAGAAATTCAACAGCTATTGATATCAAAATGTGAAGAAAATTAAACTATATGTTTGTAATCAAGCAATATTTTATTTATTTTGGCCAAAAAAATGTTTCGCTATAAAAATTGCAAAAACACCGGCCTTTTTTCACGTTCCCTACTCTTTTACCATAAGGATTTGAACTATTCAAGGATCTGAAGACCCATGTCTCCTTTTTATTGACCCGGTCAATCGAGCCTCTACTGAAGTAATTTGTCTAGCTATCAGGAAAAAAACCCTCTTCAACCAGAGGATCAACTATAGAAGGACCCCCATAGATCATATAACATTAAAAAAAATGACTAGCTCTACTTTGATGTATTCAAATGTCAAGTTATGGATTCTGCAGCTTTCCCTTTTAAAATTATGGTGTCAAGTTCGAATGCCCCAAGGTGATTTTTTGGACCCCTCCCTCTCTTTTATATATAAGGACGGGTCCTTCAAATAATACTAGTTTTTAAAAATTCGCTATTTAATTTTTTTTTTAAATATATTATGATACTTATTNGGGTGACAAGCAGTCTTCAGACTTCACCACTTTAACTAAATATGAGTTCATATTTTAGCAAAAGATGTAGTTATTTAGTTAAGATTTATATTTTCTGCAGAAACTTAAGAATTGTGAACATAATCGTAATTGTAAGGGGGGAAAAAATGCTGGTGTAAGAAAGTTAATATTTTATGTACATGATATTTTATAAAATTCGTATTAGAGAAAGAGTGGCTTAGACCCTTTTTTTTAGCTATTATTAATTGAATATAGTCACTCTCGCAATAGACTAACTAGAATGCCGATGAAAGGGTGATCGTGGTTCGATCCTGGTCGGGAGTACTGACGGTAATTTTTCCAAAATAATTTTCCACTTGCCTTCCACAAAAATGTGGGTATACTTATTCTAATTTCAACTTTTCTCATCCTTAATTCATTAATGTAATTAGTACATAATTATGTGTATAGCTTGAACAAGTAGTAAGACACGGTGATAAAAAAAACTTAATATAATGTGTACGTTTCTTTACATACTTAAAAAAAACTAATAAAAGCGAACTTGAATGGATTTAAACTTAGGCCTCAGCACAGTGATGGGGGACCTTTTTTGTTTGTGGGGGAGGGAGGTTTGGAAGGGCATGCAAATAATTTTTTTCAGGGACTTGCCTTCCAAACCCACCTAACCTCAACCTACTCTACTCTCCCCGATAAGGGTTTGAAAATGGAATGTCCTTAAAAGTTATTTGGAGCTGTGGTCCTCCTTCTCAATTTTTAAAAATTAGATTATTTTGATGAGCTATTTGGAGTAGTCTTTCCAAGAAATTTATTACAATTAGGATGCTACTATAAGCTATATGAAGTAGGATTCACGAACAATTAAGAAAAATCAAATGTCTTTAAATGCTATTTGGAATTAACCTTCACTAAATATTTTTGAAATTGGATGCTTTTAGAAGATATTTGGAGAGATACTCCCCCACAATTTATAAATATTGGATGCCTCTAGAAGCTATTTGAAATGGTTTCTAACTGCTCTGGCACATTAAAAAAAATTACTTTAAAAGTTATTTGTAGTTTGATACTAGTCTTTCATTCTCATATTCGAGAATATCAGAAAGTGCTAAATACATATAAAAAGGGGTAAGGGGGCTCTTTTAAAGGCTATTTAGAATATTCCTCCCTACGATTGAAACACTATTGAATTAATGGAGCCGCGCTTTGGGCGTCAATTGTATCACTATGGAATCAATCACCCCACTTTGGACGTCGATTGAAACACTAAGGATTAATTCCCTGATTTATTAATGCTGTGATGATGTTTAGGTTGTCTATAGCTCCGTTATCAAGCGCCTATCATCACTGTATGGAAAAGATACCGTTTAACCAGCTGTCTATAGCTCCGTGTTCGAGCACTAATTAAAACGGTATAATTAATTAATGTAAGAAAGAGAATTGTTGATGGCTGTTTATCCACACACGGTTTATTTAAATGACATCTGTTAATTACTTATACATATTCCAATTAAATGTTTTATATCAGTGCAAATTTGTGATATTAATGTAAGTTATTTTATACTGTGTTAGACTGTGACTGCCAGTGTGTGGCTTGTGGGTGGGCAGAGATCCCTGTGTAGATGTTTGGATACCGGATGGTGTGTGCTTGTGTGACTTATGCGTGGGTGGTAGATGCCTTAAACATACGCACAACGGTTTATATATGACATACCCCTTGCCCTTTTCTCCTCTCAACAGTGTAAAAACCAACTAATAGAAAAAGTCCTGGCGACAGGTGTTGTGAAGGCTAGCTTCTTATTGGTATAGGGGATTGGCGTCTTCACCAAATAGGCCCTACTGCGAAGTTGTTCCTTTTAACAGGAAATAGCGCAGTTGTTCTTTTAACAGGAAAGATGGTATAAAAAATATATTTTAAAGGTGAAATCTTTTACCCATTATTTCTGAGAAGCACGTGCTTCTTCATGGATGAATCATAAAAGGATACCCTACATATGTTACTTTAAGAAAAAATTACCTTCATCCATGACTTTTTACATAATTTAGAGTTAATTAGACCAATATCATTACACGATTTATTATTATTATTTTAATTCTGATGCTCCTAGAAGCTATTTAGAATGTTCCTCACCTGATTTTTTTTTCTCTGTCAAATACCTCTAGAAGATATTTAAAGCAGCCTCCGAATATTATTTTTTTAAATAGAGTTAATCTAAAAGCCATTTGAAGTTTGATTCAAGGCCATATTTAAGCTTCATATTCAATAATATCAGAGGATTTAAAATGTATATGGGAGGGCAAACTTATTCCAGGGTGGATGGAGAAAGGGGGTGTTTACCCAGGGGTGGTGGTGTGACCTCCTGTCTTCCCAGTTCCACCACCACTGCCACAACGTGTCAGACTTCTAGTTTTCTGACTCATTAGTTGAGTGGGTAGTACGTATTTTTACTTAATTAGGGAGAACAGAGCTCGATTCTTGTGGTAGTCTAAAATTGTATCATCGGTGAAAATGGGGCTCCCACTTACAAGTTACAACCGCGGAATTAGGTGTTTTGTCTGTTAATTTGTATACCGTGTATTGATTTAATTAGTTTGTTCAGAAATCACAAGTTCAATGCCGCTGGTAAGAAAACTCTCTAGAACAACTAGACAACTCCAGTACAACTAAGTTTATAAGCTCTACCACCCGTGCTCCGCGTCTTACTGGTCGGTCGTGATGTCCACATTTAATTATACTCATGGTGCAGGGATGAGGAAGAGGAAATGTAATTGTATTTAAGTCAAGGAAGTGTGGGAAACTATTGAGTAAAAACTTACTTAGTCGGCCTACACTACGCCGGTATCCTCTTTCTCCTTGTCACCGGGCAAACCCCAGGCCGGGAAGGGGAGGAGTGTGGGGGCATTGGTACAAGCATCGGAACTAGAAGGGGGCATAGGTAAATTGCCCCAACTCCTGATCTTTTGTTGGGCGAGTGGAGTGGGGGTGGCAGGTTTTAGGAAACATAATGCAATTATTTGCTTATAAGACTCGCAACCAGTCATCTCAGTTTTTTAGACTGAAGCCGCTACTTTTTCATTCAAGTATCTCCTTATTTATCCTCACGAGAGAGGTTGAAATAAAAGATAGAAAATATATTATGGCACTGTGCTAAGCTACGCTCACTATATGTAATTTCTTTACTCAACCTGGTTTAGTACAGATCTAATGTAATTTGTCCCCCACCCTCTCTTTCCCAGTGAAAATACGTTCCGGCACCTCTGGCCATTGGCAGCAGGGCTCGTCTTCTGAAACCTACCACCAGATTGGAAAATAAGGGAAAACACCCCAGATTGTCAGCGTCTTAAGTGTAACTTGCGCGCGCGCGCCTGTGGTCGTCGCTCCGGTGAGTTGTCGGGTTGTGCAGCGACGCCGGGCGCCGGGACGCCCCAGACTAGGTGGCGTGCACACACACACACACACACACACACACACACACACATTGGGTCCCAGTATCGATTAGTGGCCGCCATGTTGCGGGACGGGTCCACTTGGTATCACCAGGAGAGGGGAGTAAGGAATATGAGCGCTCCAACCAAGAAACAACTGAGGACTTGAATAATTTCTTACGGGTTATTTAACGTGCACTTTCTAAATTAAATGTATCATCACACGGCTTACAGACTAACTTCAAGTAGAGTATACGCGGAACTACTTACCTAGATATTTACTAATTGGATATCAGGTCTTACCAACTAGCCTAATCTTGGACATTACACCTAATACTACATAAGGTTACCTAACCCTAGAACCTAAATATTTACTAATTAGATATAAAGATTTAAAAACTAGCTTGACCTTGGACGATGCACCTGTTACTACATACCTACCCGTATCACTTAGTTATTTACAGACTGGAAGGTAGGTCATACAAGCTACAGTAGTTTAATCTAGGACGTGTCTAATAATACACACCCAACTCCAAACCCTAGATATCTACTAGTTGTACAGCAGGACTTACAATCTAGCTTAACTTAGGACAGTATGCATAAGAGTATACATTCAGCCCTACCACCTATATATTCACTAATTATATAACAGAACTTACAAAATAGCTTAGGGTGGAATTGAAGGTAATGCGAGCCCAAGTCCATATTTTTGCAGTTTTTATGTCAAAAAATTATTTTGGCCAAAATAAAATTAATATTTATTTTTATTTTCCACAATCAGTAATAGGACCCGTTCTTCAGCATTTGATTAGAAACCCTTTTTAAATGAAGAGAATAAGTCATAGTCAAATTAAGAAATGTCCAGGACAAATAGTCAATAATTACTGTTGAGATTACATAAATTTTAAAAGTAAACTGCATGTATCTACTGAATAAATATTTAATTTATTTTGGTCAGAGGTTTTTTTGGTACAGAAATTGAAAATAAATGTTACGGTGCACCGCACAGACTTTCTCTCGCTTTTATCTTAAAATAGAGACATTTACTAAAAGCTCGTAAGATTTGTGAAACAAAATAATAGGTATACATATTGTTGTAGAAACACTTCAATAAAGATCATAAATTAAAAAATATACACTGTTACTTACTTTATGGCATTAGGAACTAGGAATTCTCTTACATAAAAATTGAGAAAAGAGAAACATCTTTGTCCACCAAAGAGCATAAGAATCAAATTCATTTTCAAGGACCTGAATTAAAAAGTAAATAATATTTGGTTATAGCTCAGAAATTATTGGTTTTATACAAATATATTTCAAATAAAAGATTCGTATCTTTAATAGTTCTAGAACTTTACAATTATTAGTTATTTCGTATCTCAAATAGTTGCAGATAAATCATAAAAATTGGAAAATTTCCCTCATGTAAAGTACACTCAAAGTCAATTTCATGAGAAAATGAGAAGTTCCATCTTGTTTAGAATGATAAATAGTGTTTACGTATAAAATTTAATCAAAATCGTTAGAGCGAATTTCGAGAAAATCAAATTTTTTTTCTCTCTTTGCCCTTCAGTAAACTACCCTTAAATTTAGGATTAGATATCTAATTCCAAAAACCCCTAGGCGGGACCTTATGAAAACTCCAGATACCAAGTTTCAACCCAGTCGGTAAAATAATTTTGGGTCTATCCCGAGGTACAAACAGACAGATGGCATTGCGAAAACCACTTTTTTTTTTGCTTCAAGGGGTTATGGAACGTCAACATTTATCAAACTCTCGAATTCTAATTTTTTTTTACGAGGAGTCAAAAGGAAGTTAAAATGCAGATCTTTACTAGCGTTGTCTTCCATTCCAACTAAACTTAAGATAGTACGTCTAATGCGGTACTACATATTCAGCCATATGTCCTAGATAATGGAAAAGCAAGACTTAGAAACCAATAATCAACAGCACAGTTAGTAAACCCATATTTTGTACGCTACCTCTTACCAGCCATCTGAGCTATCTCCAATTAATAACAGTATTTAGGAGGCTGAAATTAGAATAAATGTACGCACATTGGCGGGGATATAAATAGAGTGGAAATATATTTAGGAAAAAACACTCTCAGTATGACCGGCTAGGACTTCAACCTCTTAACTTCTCGTCCCCGGCTAGCAGGATCATATGAGCTTGACGTTTAAGGGCCCGGTCAATGGTCGTAGGAAGTGAAGAGTCGCTTCAGCGCCAGCCCCCAATTGACGGTAACTGAAGAAAGCAATT
>CABEEJ010010342.1:0-14623 GCA_901482245.1 Timema douglasi
TATCAAATAGACTAATTTATAATATAAATTAATTAAGTTTCCTCTACTAAGATTATTTTTTTAAATACTCCAAGAAAATGATATGAAGTTGCGCTGAAAAATATGATTAATTTAAAAATGTTCATTTTTAGTTTTTATCCATCACTTTTTAATTTTAATCGAAAAAATATGAAAAAATGGTGCATTTTTTATTCTAAAAAATTGCATAAGTTAATAAATAAATAAATTAGTTTTATTTTAGCGCCCAGTTGTCCTGGCGCCCAGTTCACGCGCGCCCAGTTGGCCGCGCCTAGTTCGCGGCGCCCAGTTGTCCTAGACCGGGCACATATGACCCGGTCGGTCTTGGTTGACCAGTTGATGGGTGCACTTTGCGACACTTCCACTCAAACACCCCCCCGTCAACCCGTCCCATCGCCCCTAACACGGCCTGTCAGATGGCATCGCCCGTTATCTGGCCTCCCCTCCCAGTCTCACACGACTAGACACACTTACCAAATCTGCTGATAGACTGTCAGAGCAAGCAGAAATAACAGGAAATCTAACATTTGTGTCGAAGTCTAACAGTTTCAGAAGAACAGCAAGAGAAAAAACTGCTGCACTGGCTGGCATCAATAAGCAGCTATGATAGGTTAAATGGACATAAAAATATGTAAATGTTGTTCGGCCCAATATTTTTTTGTTTAAATTGTTTGTTACTTGTTCTGCTGATTCTAGGTCCATACTCATCTTGTGGAATACTGAATATAGAATGACTGCACTAACCAATAAACCAAGGAGAGTGAAGTAAGTGACAGCAAAGTTATATTACTATTTATATAGTCCTATCTGTTCATTAATTTGGCGAAAAATTATTGTTTCCCATTTATTAAAACTATGGTATGGTTCATAATTATTTTTTTATTGACGTGTTTAGCTTTTGGTAGTACGAGAAATAACAGTGTTGTTCCTTAAATTTATGTTTCACATGTGTGTAAGAACCCTGGAAAATGTTTCTAATTTTGATCAAACTACTCTGTGAAGCAAATCCCCACCGTCTATAACGTAATTAGGTCTTTGTGGTAAGCTTTCACTCAACGGACAGCTATTTTCGAACCCAACAACAAGATAAGATTTAGTTCCTTTTCAAATAGTCAGGTCATTGAAAAGGGATGATGAGAAAGTTGACATTTGAAGCATAGCTCGAGTTCCCCTTCCGTTCTCACAACACAAATAATATGGTGGAAAAGCTGATTGGGATTAGCTACCACATTCTGTCCATCTATCTTTACAGGTCTGCTCATGGCTGCCAGATTCTTTACTTTGTTTTTGCGATGAAGGTGGGCCTGTGTGAGTGATTTTCCGGCAATAGATTTCATTGAGACCCGCCTCGGTGGCGTAGTTGGCTAACGCGCTTGTCGTGTTAAGCTCGACTGCTGAGGACGGGGAGATCGAGGTTCGAATCTCGGTCGGGTGAACTGGGGGTGGTTTTTCCTAAATGGTTTTCCACTCTCCCTCCACGCAAATGCGGGTTCACTTCCTATAATTCAACCTTCCCAATTCCTAATTCATTAGAGTAATTAGTACTTAAAGCATATAACCCGAACGGGTAGTAAGACGCGGTGCTAAAAAAAAAATTCATTGAGGCAGTGCCTATATTCACAGCCACATCGCAGTTAACAAATGAATCCCCTGGTACAGTTGCTTATCTGTATTATCCCGACTCTGGCGAGAATCTCTCAACTCCACTTGTTGATCAGAATTATCCTGGGAAACATCACAAAATGATTCTATTGCTTCTGTCACTTGAATACATGCTGGCATTGAATTCATCCAGCGAGACAAGGAGGAGCTGTCACACCATGCCCATGGGTCGATTCTCCGTGAGTCTCCAGTGACCACGTAAGCACCATCTAGTGCATTAGTGTTAGTTTGCACTCCTCTGGTACAGATCCAAGCATAGAGGATAGCAATCGTGGTGATATCGTGCCTCTAAAGCAACTAGACCAATTACAGAGTGTATTATTGAAAGAATAATTTGTCCCAAATCATCGGCTCATTTTATGCACAACACCTCAGCGTTATGTTAAAACTCCAAAGTCGTTGCCTCTCAGATGACTGATTTTCAATTGGGATGCTTCTTGTTAGCAATTGTTAGTTCTACACAAAACAAACACTTTGTCTTGAAATTAAATCTTGAATCCACTCTTCTAAGATACTGGCCATATTTTTCCTCCCGATACATGTTTTTCACCCTTCGGAGTGTAAGCCTTTCTACAATTATTATTCAGTTTCCCTGATTCTTTCCCCACAAGTAAATTATTACTTCCATCTTTTTGCAGCATATTATTCCCCCTAATATTTTCTAGGCCAACTTTCACCTCATTACACTTGTCACCCTTTTTGAATTTATTCTTGCAAATAACACATAATTATCATTCCAACGTAAGCAACATAAATATGCACATCGATTTATTAACATGTCCGACACTCTGAATACCCAATCAACTAGCAGAAAACTAATTGTAATCATAAAAAAACCCTGCACACCCGACTCGTAAGTGACGTGTCCAAACTTGCACGTTTTCACCGAGTGCCAAACAAACAAGGCACTGGGAAAAAGCTACATTTTGTTAAGTACCCTAAAGTCATTTTCATCAGAAAATGAAAATAGCTTTTTTATTTATAATCTTAATCAACGCCTAGATACAAATTTTAATGAAAATCATTGGAGCCAATTTTTAGAAAATAATTTTTTTATCTTTTGTGCTAAAGAAAACTACCCTTAATTTTAGGGTTGGATATCCAATTCCAAAAATTCGGGCAACCATATGAAAACTCTAGATACCAAGTTTTAGCCCAATCAGAAAAATTGTTTAGGCTCTAATATGAGGTACAGACAGCAACACAAAAACCACTTTTTCAGATTCGAGGGTGTGTGTGTGTCATGAAACGTCGAAATTCATCAAAATCTTGAGATCGATTTTTTTTGTCAATCACAATACTTTATCTGCCCGTATGATAAACGAGAACGTAAAAATGCATATAATTTGTAAACAAGATAAAATATTTAAACTTTGAAATCTGCTAAATTGTCATATATATAATCCTGGCAGCTATTCAAAGATATGATGATTGAAGTAACTCATACACACCAGCTAATCATATATAGTTACATCAAATTTTTAACTAATTAGTCTATTTAAACATCAATAAAGACGTTTTCCATTAAATTATGCTGTGAATTAAAAATGGATCAAATATTTCTCAATGTGATGTGTGTTCCCCCCTAAAAATTGTATACGAAGTAATAATTTCTTGGCAGAGAAAATAAATATTTTCATACAAATGTTTAGTGAACATTCAATATACACAATCATCTAACAGCATGGTTACATTTTACTACACCAAAAAAATAACAAGAACAGACTTCTATACAACAATAGATGGTAGTTTATTTTCAACAACATATATATATTAACATCATTCTTAAAATAAATTACATTATGCTAACAACATTTAGAAATATCAAACAATTATCATTCATATGGCTAATGAATTTAAAGTATATTATTAGAATCCATTGTACACTCCTGGTTAGAAAATACGTTCATCCAAAACACCATTATACTCATATGTGTCAATGAAAATAAACACTCCAGGATGGGAATAACATCAATTTTAATGTGTGAATAATTCAGTTGCACTGGTTAAATGTTTGGTCCTTTCTTAACCGTAATAACAAATGTTATTTTAAAAATAAATAAATACAATTATAGGAATGAACAACTGTATCATCAAACTAATATAAACAATGCATGATTTAACCCCAAGCACATAATTAGCAGATTTTTCACAATATAATTGGTAGGGTGTTGGCATTTCAAACCAAGTCGAAGGAAAAATGACTTTACAGTTACAAATAAAAGTGCTGATATATAAGTAGCTATATTTTAAACTTGTTTGCTTTCAATTCGATATTTTTTATACATACAATAGATCATGATGATTTTTTTTAATATTAATAACATAATATCAAATTAAAACATTTAAAAACATAAACACATGCTATACATGATTTATAAAAATTAACTAGGAATATTATAAATTTAATTTAATTGCTTATCAAAATAATGCTAACCATACTCTCCTTAACAAATCGAATATATTTTGGAAAACCTTTCATATTATATGGTTTAACCTGGAGGTGGTGAAGCGGAAGGGGGGAGGGGGGAAGCCCATTCTTTTTAAATTGTTTATAATTTATATGATCTTGACACCCCTTCAACATGTGAATATGCCCAGTGAAGCTGTAGATTGGTTGATTCAGCCCATATATGGCATTAGGCAGAACGTAACAACAGATAGTTGGTTTTGTAGCATGACCCTCGTGGAATAACTTTTGAAAGAACATATACTGCCCAAAGAAAGGAAAGGAAGTGTTACCATCCACCATGCATTGTGATAAAACCATCAACCTTAGCACTGAGATTATATACAGCCTTCTATAATTCAACAGATATTGTTGATGAAATGTTTTGGTTTTATTCCATGTCAACTAAAAGCAATTGGTGGCAGCAGCTCAAAATATTTTTCACCTTATTGAACTTTTGTGGTATCAATGTTCAAATAATATTCCATGGAAATAAAAAGGAACCACTTTTAGGTGACAGTTTTTGAAGAGTTTAGCTATGGATTTGGTCGAGGATCATATTAAGTTAAGAGCAACATTGACAAATTTGCCAAAAGAAATTGTGACAAGTATGAGAAAATGTATAAAGACTGAAGCAGAACTTTATGAGCATCAAATGTCCCAGGAATAACGACCAAAAAGCAACTAAATCTTGCGATAGCTATAAGAAGATAATATGCAAGTATATCTCTGTTGTGATATGTGAGAATTATAAATATCAATGACGAGGATTATACTATCTTTAATATGAAATGAAGTGACATATCAAGTTAATGATTTTTGTCTTAAACTAAGAGCCATTATTATAATTTTTTTAAGAATTCTTTGGAAAATTTGTGTTAAAATTGTAAGAGATGCGTGTATATTAAAATTAAAAATTGCCAAACTAATTAAAATATTTTCATTGAAAAATTATGTATGTATTTTTGGGGTAGTTTTCCTCCCACTCCACCTCTAACGTTGGTTAATAGGGCGCTATCACTCTCGGGTATAGCGGTACAGATAAACTTTAAAATTTTAAAATATGAGGGTGAAAGACACACATTTTCAAGGACCACTTTCATGGCTCACACCTCATTAAGAGCCCAGAAAATGCATTTAAATTTGGCGAAACCTTTGTTTTTTCCCCATAATCTAAAGTACATTAGAAAGGTCTCATGGTTTCATAACAGTTAAAATGAGTAAAAATTGGACTTTCTTGCATTTACCCTGTACCCTTCATGTGTGATCTTATTTTTAGAGTTGCTTATCTCTCAGTCAACAATTTCCAAACACTCGTTTTCTATCTTCCGATTTCATCGTGGCATTTGCAATATAATTCTATCACAATAAATCTAATATCTGTTGAATTTTCGTTATTTATTCAAAATGGGTGAACATGTCTTATTGCATAAAAAAAAGCATACTAAAGAAAACCATTAATCAAGTGAAGATTTAGTACTGACCTGGTTTATTAACAGCCATAATCTATGGTGTTGTCTAAAGTGTAAATTCACACTTTAATAGCATCGATACCAATACTTCAAGAAAACTCCCCAAATGTTTATATTTATTATTGAATCGTCTATTTCCAAACATGGCCATCTCCATCAAAACTGTTTACTCAGAACAATGAGTCATTAGTTAAATGTATTGCTGTAGTAATTTAATAAAAAAAAAGTCTTAAATCAGATGCACAAATCACAATAATCCTATTTCAATACTTTGACAGCTATTTAAGGTTACGTTTAGGAATTGGCCGATTTTGGAACTACTTAATGGAGATGGCCACTTTTGAAACCAAACAATATGGAGGTGGCTGGTTTTACTACCAATCCTATAATAAAATGTAAAACGTTCTGATGAATCTTATATTTTTAACCAATTTCAATAAAATGGTAATGAGTAAAAAATGATCAGTATTGTAGAATCAGACCTAAAAGACTACACAGTGGAAGTAGCATCCTCAGCCTTAGTCACAGCCCTCATTAGGACCTCGTCTTCAATATGTTCTTGTATCACATTCTTATAAAACTCTTAGCATTCTAAGTCCCGCCAATTAGCACCAAATGTTTTGCCAATAAGTTGTCTACATCACTAAGTTTAAATGGGTTAATACTAACACCTCTCTTGACAACAACTGGAAGGTCAGTTTTGAAATTCTTGCCTCTCTCCATTGTTGTTTTGTAGATATCCCCACCAGAAACTAAAACATTTGTTTCGTCTTTATTCCTTACAAAGGAAACCGTTTTGAAGGTGCATATTTAAAGTGCCACTATCCTGTTGGTTTAGTAACGTCTTGAGTTTTGGTTTTACAATCATACACTAAACTCTGGGTCCCCAGATGAACAATAGTGCTATGCTCGGAAAATACTTTAACATACTCCTTTGGATCACAGATTACTTAATGTGAACGAATGGCTTTCTCAATTCAACCAAATACTCTGTCTGGTGGCCGGAAAGAGCGCCCCACTGTTGGGAAAACAATTTCTATTTGATTAAGATTGGCTGGGGCGGAATTAAGAAGCCAGTTTGAAAGCATGGCCATCGTTGTATTGTTTTTATTTTGGCCTCCATAGTCGTTGGCCACCAGTCGCAGAGTAGCAATATTGCTGAGATCAGTATTACTAAAAGTATGATATAGAGTAGACGAAATTTCTGTTTCAATCCAATGGTAAATACAGACTGTATCGGAAGTTAATAGTGTTCTTGAATTGCCTTTTACAACAGTAGAGTTGTATTCATACCTCTGGTGGCTATAGTAGGCCGCCTGATCTGGCAACCGTGGCGGTACAGCTGATAGTTTTTTGACAGTCAAAAGACATTGTCAATAAACCATCAGCTGTACTTCTAAGAAATGTGTAATCTCTTTTGCGTCATGAAATTATTTCTTTTCTTCAAATCAGTTTCCCGTTTAATTCAACGCAAGTGGAGCCAGCATATGTCCTCGTTTTCTGGTTCTTCCTGGCTCACAGGGCTGTGGACATATGTCAAGTTTAAATAATTACTAGGTCAAGGGATTGGGTGGTGACGATCGATTTTCTTTAAGAGGCAACCATTACCTCTTTGTCCAATGGCAGCAGTGTAAAGTGTGAACCGTGTTCTTCTTTTAATTGTAAAGGCCATATTGTGTTTGTTCCTTTTATAGGTTTCTATCCACCTTTCCTATACCTTCTTCCAAATATAATAAAATAACACAACATAATCTTTGGCCCACAGTTTGCAAAGACTACTAAGCATGTACTGTACACATTTTGGATAAGAGCTGACAAAATGGCGGTTATGGCACACTTCATCCCATGGCCGGTTTTGAATCTTAGCTGCACCTCAAAGTAGATGATTGGTTTTAGAACTTGCAACTCAATAAATATGGCCAGTTCTGGAAATGATCCTAATATTTCGTGTAGATTACACACTTGAATTAGCTTGAGTCAGCTGTGGGCAGTCAACTTTACAGTTCAACCAAGAAATCAGTCTACTTTCCTGACCTGATGAAGCTGTCTGTGACAGTGAAAGCTTGTCTTGTTTCTTAGTGTTATATCTAAACAATTTCTACTCCAGTATCACCAAGGTAAGTGTGCTGGCTATCCCTCCTAATTTAAACCACACTTGAATTAGGACATTTTTGGAATCACTATATTTACCAGCAGGTAGAAAACTATCAAAACTTTAATTTTTCGCGGTAAAAACAATTTTTCAATTTTTTTTGGAAATGTTCACCTTTGGAAATAGACGACTCATATGTAGATAATCAAAATATATCTTAAGAGAGATAGTTATCATGGATATACTCTTTGTTCTCTACAAGAATATGTCAGACAAAGTATTAGTCTCTGATGACCATGGTTCATATAGGATTTGTCACTCCCTAATACCTTTATTTAGCTGGCAATAAAGAGAGTATTCAACCTGCATAGTGAAGCTTTTGTAAGTATATAAGAATAATATTATACATGTAGCACAAGTGTATGTCAACCAAATTGTGATAATTCCCTTCCACCAATAGTGCCTAACTAGAGTCCTCTGCTACTAATGTCTGAATGGATGAGTGAGCGAGACAGTTTGTTCTTCGCGCTCTCAGCTGATTGCAGAGTTGTATTCTCCAAGCAGACAGCCCACTGCACCAAAGTAGCCCTGGGACAAACATTATGACATGTATCAATCACTTACAAAAGCATTATTTTCAATGTTGTTGGTTAACTTTAGGCCCGAGTGGGATCCCGAGCCTCAGGGAAAAAATTGGGAAAATGAACGTTCCTGAAACAGGCGGGAAATTAATTTTCCTCCGAATAGCAAGGACAAGTTTAAAAGTTAAATATAGACATCTCAATACAATAATAATTCTTATCTTAAGTATCTTGGTTCACATCGTATGACCGGAACAGGTAGTAAGACGTGGTGCACGCCATCATGGTTACGTAAGGTTGTTTGCAGAAAGTAGGTCTAGACTCAATAATATTCCAGCTATTATATGAACATTTTGCAGTTAATGAATAATATTATATTAATAACATGTGTTTCAAGGGATGAAGCAAAAAACCCTTAAAAGAGTTAAACATTTTCATTGCTTGGTAATAAAGTAAATCTCGAATGTTTGTTTACACATCACTCGGCAGTCGTTTTTATTTTCATGGTCGTCTTTAAATAGTGTTTCTGAAAGTGACGTTCACTCAATCAAATTATATCCATTCCTGAGTATTTTTTAATCATTCAATCAAATTTTACCTTTATAAAACTACACAGTTGTGTTGAGAACATGAAAACAATATTTATTTTGCTTTGTTCGGGGTTGTGCATTCCTGTTTTTAAGGATAAGGCTGTTGAAAATCAAGTTGCCAACCATAGAAAACATAATTTAAAATTGATTATAGAAACTATTATGATTATAACCATTTTTGAATATCTTATTCTATAAAAAGGAACAATGATTTCGAAACTTAAATTCAAACTATAGTTTGTTTCAACTGTATTAAATCGATTGTTTATTTGAAAATCTCTATTTTTAAGAGAGTATTTTGTTCTAGTTTACAATAATAAGAATAAAATATTTTACATGAGCGCGAACAAGGCTATTTTCATATTCCTTAGTTTATTATCTTTGATTAGTTTCCATAATGGCTGCGCCGGTAGATAGTTCAAAGAAGCCAAGAGTGTGGGAATATTTTGGAAAAAGAGAAGATTAAGTGTCCAAAAAATGTATAAATTGTAGCAAAATTTTAAAAACTAATCAGGGTAGTACTTGAGGGTTATTGAGGCACCTTTCTCAACACTCAACGCTAGAGCGAGAGTTAAAAATCCAGCAAGAACGGGCCGGGAAGAAGCGACCATGTACTAATATACAAGTAGATGGCCCAAGCCAAAAACAAGTGAAAATTGAAGAGGCATTTAAATGGCCTCCAAATCATAGCAAAGCTGTGACTATTAGAACAAAAATTTTTAAAAAAACATTAATGCAGCTCAACCACCTTAGAAAGTGCCTTCCCAATATACTTAAAAAAAAAAATCCATACAGCAAAGCGAAATCGACATTGTCTGAAGCTATCGCACAGGCAATATTGTTTCAATGTCTTTGGACATCACGAAGCAATGAATATTTTATGTCAATCATTTCATTGATAATCTGGAACTGAAAAATTACTGTCTAGAGTACAACTTCCCTGGAGGTCACACAGGTGACAAAGTTAATGACATTTTGAATAGTGAAATAATTTAAAACTTCAAGATGCCAAAGTGCCTATTAATTGTGTGGCCAATAATGGACGAAACTTTAAGCTGGTATGTCCTTTTGTCAAGTAGAAATCACTCAACTGCCCTGTTTTGCTCATATCTTGCGGTTGGCTTTGTATGATTCAAAGAAAAATGCAGATGATATATGCCTAATGTTAAAAAAAGGAAAACACAATTGTTGGATTCAACATACACTTTGAAATATCAAGTGCAGAATTTCACAAGATTCAAGAAGAGTTGATATTAAAATGTTTTCAACTAATTCAAGACTGCCCTATGCAAAGGAAATCAGAGCATTTATTATTGTTGGAGAGGTTAGTAGTGAACAAGGACGCAGTGTTGTGACGAGCTAATGGGTATTAGCTCTCCCAAGTAAATGGCTTTATCATCGATCAAGGTATCAACAACGTGTCATGAACTACGGCGAAGTTTGGATTTCCCATGGCCGACCAGAGGCGGTGGTTGTATTCTGAGATTATCACTAATGAGCTTCAGTTAATTAACATGGAGCGCTAAAACCACAACCAAAAGAAACAAGTAATGTTGTAACTTCTTATGTTTTCTATCATCCCTCCCTTTCTCGGCTTGTTATGCATGCGCCTATCCCTCCTTTGGCGCCCACTCCTTCGAGCACTGTAATGCTGAGACGTGATCGGCTGAACTCACCCGCCTTCTCCTTACCTGTTTTGGTTCCGAACAGGGAGTTTTGGTAATATATTGTCCGAGCTAATTTTCGAATACAGAACGTTTTACTATCTGTTGCTGGTTGGTTGTCTAATAGTTGTTTCTCTACGTCTGTACCATAGCCGACCAAGAGAGCCGGCCGGGCCTGGGCGTCCAACAGAGTTGAAACTTGGGTTTGCTGGTTTGCCAACATCTATTATTCAACTGCGGGTGCACTTCAAGTGCTCAAACAATCCTACCATAAGGATTAGGATGGTGGAATCCCTGCAAGGAATATTTATCTGGTTACAGCCGGCTAATGGGCTGATTATAGTTTAGTCTAATTGTCTAGCCATAGTCAATGTTTGGTTTGTCTTAGTATACTCTCGGAGCCTATTGCTTATTTTATTTGTGTGTATTCAATGTGGGCTTATTTTAATAGGATTGCCTACCCTTACTACATGAGCCAGCTAGGGCTAGTTAGTTGTGCAAGCCAATTTTTAGTTTGGAAACTTAATTTGCTGGAATTGGTCTTCATAATATGTGTGCATCTATACCTTTGAGAATTGTTAAATTATATTAAGATGTATTTGCTGTTGTTGATTGGACTGTCGCTCATTAGCGTTCGATTCATTGTGAGGTTCCTCTCTTTGTATGATTGCTAGGGGGAACGTCAGCTCACGGTTATTGGGACGTACTATGTGTAATTAATGACCTAATTTGGTCTGCCAGACCTTTTAATGGGCTCATTTACTAATTGTTATATTGTCTTGTTCTTTTGCCTCTTTGTGGCATGGCATGTCCATGCGAGACCCTAGCTTCTTGCAGTCTTGAGTGCATTACTTACCCTTTATACGAGCACCTTAAGCCGAGCGCTTATTGATGTTAATCTTTAAATAATGTACACCTTTATAGTAAGGTTTGATAGTGAGCTCAGTTATGGTCAACCACGGCTATTACTGTGATGTCCTAATTGGGGCTTATTATTTCTAAACTAGTGGGACGTGGTTTGCTCCTCCTTAATGTGGACTTGAAGTTCACGCAGTATGACCCTTCTTATTAAAAGGGACTATATTACCGTTCAATAACTTCTATGTATGCCGATGACCAAGAGCAGTATGAGTCCACATGCTCCTTTGTTAGTCACACTTGTTGTGGTATTAGTCTTTTCCTAGGTAAACTCGGTAATTATCTCGTATGAACTCTATTGACTGGTCGATTTCTTGCCGGCAACAAGTTGTCGTGATTTATTGGCTAGTTTCTAATTACTAGAAGCTTTCACCTGGTGCAGTTAACCAAAGGTATCCGTCTTTTTTTCATAATGCTCTACCTAAAGGACACTTCAAATAGGCTGCAAGGCCAGTAGCCAGCTGTATGGTGTCATACTATTCTTATATTTAAATACTGTTATTACAATGTATACTTAATTGATAAGCCAACAGAAACCTAATTAACTATCTATTTTTATACTTGTGTATAACTGCTATAACGATTGTATTTCATGCTTTGTCCTTTATAACTGTAAAGTAGGGTGCAGTGTCAAGACATCGACAATTAGGCTGCGAGTGAGTGGTGGGTGTCTTGTTGGTAGCCATGTAGAAATTCTGAGACCTCTCCATGAAACTACTGTAGATATTTGTGGAGATAGGATCCCCTCAGCATCATTGGTAATCCTGGTATTTATTCAATGATGACATGTTCAAAGCAGTATAACAAAGACAACGCCCGAAAATTTCTTCAAGTCATAGTATTATTTCCGCACAGGCCTAGTTTATTTTCTTGGTAAGAAATAATACAAAATTAAAAACAGATTATGGTTTAGCTGGCCAATAGCTTGTAAAATGTATGTTGAACCTTTTATCTGCGACAAAGGTTAACACTTTATTTTATAAATCTACAAATCTAATTTAAGTTATGAGGAACAAGTATTTGAGGTTAAGGTTGGCAGATTTAATTGTCTGTTTGATCCAGGGCATACATAAATTAGTCCCTATTACCTCATATTTCAAGAATAGAGAACACAAAGTAGTAAATCTTACCTCATGTTCCAAGAAGAGAGCTTTTAAGGTTCCTTTAGACCAATAGTCCATGGCATGTGCCAGTAGTTTCATGGAGATAGGATTGACTCTCAGGAAGTTGCCCACAAACACAACCTGAAAGAGTTTGGAATCAGGTGATTTAGTCCTCTTTCTTTCAAAGCTACATTTATTTTCCAATCTAATAAGAATACTATTAAACTTGGTTTACATTATTATTTAGTTGAAGTGTGGTGTGTGTTAGATTTTTCCTATCTTGAATACAGGTAAATAACAAAGAAATATTTATTTCTTAGGAAAATGGAAACAATTCATTTCACAGTTCTAAATTTATGTTCTCGAACCATTCCATATAAAGTGATTAAAATTGTATCTATTTGTGAAACTGACCTTGGATTTTCATGAAATTTGGAATAATTTTTATTCCTACAAAGCTAGTTAAAAATGAAAAGTTTCAAAAATTCTGTTCATTAGTTTTTAAACTGTATATTTTCAAAAATGAGGCAGTTTGAGCTTCACTATCCATTATGTTCAATTTAATTTCCTGAGTTTGAAACATGATATGAGAAATAAAATAAAAACAATTATGTAGGGTTTTTATTGGGCTTTAAAATGGTTTCACATGAATCCGTTGGTGTATTTATTTTAAAAGTTCAAGGTCACTAGCTCAACATTTTGACTTTAAATCTATCAAAAATTATGTTTGAATAAAACAAAAACTTATTCACTCATATATTAAAGGTATGCAATGGGATATTTAAATTTATTTTTATTTTCAATAATATAGGGGTCACCAAAATAATAGCACGCACAGAATGACTCATTACCATGTATTGAAAATATTTAATTTGCAAACTCATACACAGTTTAAATATATATACTCCAGCTTTTAAAGTGTGTGTGTGTGTGTGTGTATATATATACAAACACACACACACTTTAAAAGCTGGAGTATTTTTCTTGTTTATATAAGTTGTCGTGAATCATATCAGTCAAATGTTTGCACTGGGAGAGAAACACTGATATTGTGTAAAGTGATTGAGGAATCAAGCTGTGTACTTACATTAATCAGTTTACAGGTGATTTAATTCCATTTTAGTGTGTTTATGTTACATTAAAATAATTATTCATTTGTAACAATAATTGTGTATATTTTATTTTAATAATTTATAAAACTAAGAGCTATAAGTGTGTAATATGAAAGAAAAAATGGGAAAATTAATTTCAATATCTACTGTTGCACTACTTTTAAGAAAGAAGAGTATAAAATCTAAAAAAATGTTAGACCTGTTACCAATTGGATTTGCTTAGTGCATAATGATATTCAAAGTAAAATGAGAATCTGTGATGGACTGTGTCAGGGAAAATATAAAACAGTGCAAGCTGACAGGGAGGAAAATAGCACGCCAGGTCAGCTTTGACAATAAATTTGGCCATTCCAGTTGGTGACAACCTGCACAGTACTCGGATAGACCCAGGGTGATCCAAGTTGGTTCTACCACATGAGGTCACGTTAACTCTCCCAACAAGGAGCCCCACACAACGCTAGACATGACAACCTTCGCATGGGGCATCGCCAAGAGAGAGGTTGTGGCAGCAAGGGGTACAGGAAAGTACTAATTTTGTGTCAGTAACTTTCACGAATGCAACCAATCTTTTCTCAACGTAAAGTAACTGGTTATTGACATACTCAACTTCCCTTACACAAAGATATTGTAACCAGTGCGCTTTCATGACAGAGCTCGAGTGCGTTAACAAGATTGTCAACAGAGGGGCCTGAAAGCTTCTGCACAAGATCGAACTGCTGGTTAAAGTAAGGAAGAGATGGAAGAGGATGGAAGAGTCCAGAAAAGGAGTTGAAAACAATAAGAAGCTTTTCCTTTAAGTCGCCTCTTACAACAAACAGGGGCTAGTGCGGGACTATCTAACCTCCATCCCACAGGGGACATTATGTTTACAGTGTGGTTGTAACGATGTTCCAAACAAAGGATATGCAACACACTACAACCTAATAATATGGAGGTTGTCTAACTCACCAAGGCTCACCAAC
>CABEEJ010010343.1:0-14609 GCA_901482245.1 Timema douglasi
TATTATTCACTAATATATTGAAGTAATTATTGAATTGTCTATCGAGAACGGGGAGATCGAGGTTCGAATCTCGGTCGGGTGAACTGGGGGGGTTTCCTAAATGGTTTTCCACTCTCCCCCCACGCAAATTCGGGTTTACTTCCTCTAAATTCAACCTTCCCAATTCCTAATCCATTAGCGTAATTAGTACTTAAGCGTATAACCCGAACGGTTAGTAAGACACGGTGCCAAATAAAAAAAATATTGATTTATATATTGATATTTGACCCGCAATGCGGCGCCAATTCTACAATAGTTAGGGAGTTATTTTACCATAAAAATACACTTCAGAGGGCTTCTAGAGTTGTTTAATATAAAGAATTAATCCTAGCCTCTGGCAGTTAGGGGGTCTATGTTGCCATAAAAAACACTTCAGATAGTTTCTAAAACTGTTTATCATTTAGAGTGTTTTCTAGCCTCTGGAAATTGGAGGATGTGCCCACCAAACCCCTCCCCCCCTGAAATTATTGGCTGGCTCCGGTCTTGTTCACCTCCCTTTCTCAAGTATTGTCAAAATTTGAGCGTGAAACATTTCATACGTAATTTTGTCTTTTTCAAAGAAAGTATATTTAATTTGAGACTGCGAACAACAAAATATAAGCTAAGTACTAAACACGTGTGGACAGCAACTTGAATGACTGCTGGCTTCTAAATGGATCTTGTTAGTAGTTGCTCCAGTAACTTATCGCTTCACTCGACCCATGTGAACTAGACTTTAAGACTAGTACCAGTCGTTGGATACGAAAAATGGTAAGAACAGACTTGATCATTTAGTCACGTTGTAGTTGCTCTCGTATTTTTCTTTAATAGACTACTACCATCAGAAATTCATCAATAATAAGGAAATAACCTAACCAAATTAAAGGTTAACCTTAATAAATGATACAAGACGAAAATTAATTGTTACCCATATAGCAGGCAGGCTACGCGATATAAAGTGACTAGATATCAATAGACAGTACTGCCGTTGACAGTTAGGTCAAGGTTCAATTTTATTCTAAGCTTGGTATATTGGGGAAAGTTTTCCACGCGTGATTTTCTCATCCTTTGACAACGCTCGTGCGGAAGCACTTCCTTTTCACAGTCTTCGATAAAATTCTTCTTAATTATGAACCCTTGTGTTCAACGTAGTAGTATTTATATATTACATGTAAATATACAATCGCCAACAATCATGTTTATTGTCAGCTCGCCCCCAGAAAAAACATCGGGGTCGCGGCAGTTGGCCTAAAGTCATTTGGCCTAAAAATGAAACCAAAAGTTATTTGGTCTAAAGTCATTTGACCTAAAAATTGATTTCACTAAAGTCATTTGGCCTAAAAATTAACTTCACAAAAGTCATTTGGCCTAAAATGTAAATTAAAAACCTTCGGGTATCTTCAGAGAGTAAAAAGTACTGTTAGTTGTTTCATCTGGATAGAGATAGCACAAGTGATGCCAGATAGTTACAATATTTCTAAAAACATTGACATATCTCCTACATACAGATTTACCCCAACAAACCTTTAATCTTAATTATACAAACAAAAACAATAGATCAGTAGTTCACAATTTACTATACCACCTTTTTTTGTATATATACATTTCCGATATTATTTCTTTTTTGCATATTTCATGGTCATAAAGTTAGAAGTAACGAAGATATTAGCTAAAATTTTAAAAAAAAATCAGCACTGTTTACGCGTGGTAAAATTGTATGCATACAATCGAATGATGGAGACTTTTGACAACTTATATAGAAAAGCAAAATGAAAGTGGAAACCAATATTCAGCTCACTCATTTGGCATTTTTCTGAAGGGACGCCCGATTTTTGCTTAAAGATACTGGGCTAGAGCAATGTAACTCTACATGGACATATTTTTTAGCCAGGCCTATTGTATTATCAAATGTATATAATAGCGACGTATGAAATAAATTTTGCCAGTGAACATCAATATCATAATGGCTAAAAAATATGTTCATGTAGAGTTACATTGCTCTAGCCCAGTATCTTTATCTTTGATATATATATATATATATACATAAACTTAAATTATGTATTTGACTAGATCCTTATTATTATTATTATTATTAGTTAGAAAGAAAATGAGCAAGTGTGTATGTGTGTGAGAAAGAGTATGTGAGGGAGAGTGCTTGATTAAGTGTGTGAGGGAATGTGTTTAAGAAAGAGAGAGTGTGTGAGAATGTGAGTGAAATTTTGTAAAAGAGACGCTGAAGGGTATTGCGTATTGTGCGAAAGAGAGATAAAATATGAGAGCGTGTAAGAGAGACTTTGTGAGAAAAAAATAGAGAGAAAATTTTAGAGAAAGAGAAAATGTTATATAAAGTTGGAGTGAAAGAGAGTTAGAAAGAAAGATTGAGATCAAGAGTATAATAGAAAGAGAGATTGAGAGAGAGTTTGAGACTAGAGAGAGAGTTAGAGTGTGATAAAGTCGAGAGATAGAAATTTAAAGAGAAAGTGTTTGAGAAAAGAGTGATTTTGAGAGAGAGAGTCTGAAAAAGAATTTGAGACAGAGAAAGAGTTTGAGACAAAGAGGGTGTGTGAGACAGAAAGGGTGTTTTAGAGAGAGGGAGAATGTGAAAGTGGGTAAGAGAAAGTTTGAGAGAGAGGAATAATTTGATAGAAAGAGTTTGAGAGAAAGAGAGTAAGTTTAAAGAGAGTTTAAGAACGAGTGTGATAAATATAATGTGGGAAAGATTGTTTAATAGTGTGTGTGGGTGGAGAGAGTGCGTGAGAGAGGGAAACAGTCTTAAGTAAAAATGAGAGAAGATGTGTGAGAGAGTGTGTGAGAGAGAGTGTGATGGATAGATAAGGTATGTGTGAGAAAGTGTGATTGATGAGAGAGTATGTGTGAGGGAGAAAGTGTCAGAGAGAATTTGAAAGGTAGATGTGCTACACAAAACATTACTTTTAATTATCCCTTCAAAATTTAGTAGCAACATGGAAACTTACGTGTTATTATGGAAACATAACAGAACTAAGTGTATTTGTATTATGTTACTACTTGATAAATTTAATATCAAAACACATTATTTGAAAAATATTAACGCCAAAACCCATATTTAGATAATTAAAATAGCTATTTTTAAACATATTTCAAGATAATCTTATCATTTTTGATATATAATACATACTAAACATATTTAAACATAATTGTATCATTTATATATTTTTATAATTCGGGCGTGAAACAAAACTTATAACATATTTTTATGTAACTGACAACTTAACCTCTAAATTTACGAATTATGATCGATATTATTGATTTAAGTACGAATTAAATTAGCAACATTCCAATAATAAATAAATGCTTCCCCAGCCCAGTCATTCTCAATCTAGATGTGTTTTGAACCACATCTAAAGTGAAATCAGCATCCATAGAGAGATATTTTATTTGCTGATTGATAGATGTGATGACTGTGTTCAGACCAACAATAAAGATTCAGTTACTATTATTTAGCCAAAGATAATATATATTTTATTTAGAGAGTTACAGCCCTGCAGCCAATAACGCAAAAACGGTTTCCATGGTGGAAAAAAATCTGTGAAAAACGGGTCTTCGTGGGAAAATACTATTTTTCCCGACATCCTGGACTCCTAGCCGTTAAAATGAGTGCTCGTTTGGCAAAATTTGTTCAACCATTTCCTCGTAATTTTTATAACCGTAAATGTGTGTATCAAATTATATATAGGATAAGTATGCTCCTGAGCCTACGGATTTCCAGAGATTTTCGTTTCAATAGTTTGAATTTCACTATTTTGTTTTCCTTTTGTAATCATTCAAGATATGTTTTAATTGTTTAAGTCTTATTCACAAATGGTTGACTTGTTTCGTTGCTTATGTTTTGAGATACACAATGAACAACAGCTACATCTTCTTTGGTTTCCTTTCGCTGCGTATTTATAGAATATAGTATATCGCCTAAGCACGTGCCTGGCTTTGCAATTTTGGAGAACTACTTTATTTCCAACTCAGGAGTTGTTGGGAGGATGGTAGGGGGAGGACACACATATTATTACCAACTTTGAGGGGACACATATCGGGGGTATTATTATTGTCATTCTCTATAATTACTACTTATATAACATAAATGTAGACGAAGATAATGGTACCTTTTAAATATTTGGTTCGACACTTCAGATGAACATTGATTTAAATTCAAAATTTTCACCACAATCCAAATTGGTTTATGAATAGGCCTACATGCAAGAGGGTTATTCATTTTATATTGATTAGTTAACACTTAATTCAAGTGAACATTGACGTCACCAATCATGATACATAGTTCATTAACTACCGTACTATATAAATTTGTTTATGTAATAAAATAAATTATAATCGTATACAGAACTTATTTATGTAATACAGCCACGTGATTTATCACATTTAAGAAATAATGTTTCTCAAGTATGTTTTAAGGTGAGATGGATAATTTAACGGATGGATGAACTTTTCCTTGAAGTAAAAATATTGGAGGTCCTCCAAATATTTTTACCCGTCATGATATCACTTACTATTTGTTTCGTCAATCTAATATAATGCCTAGATTCACGGGTAATATTTTTCCCTTGGATAAAATTTTCGGAGACACCACAAATAAGGGAGGCTTCTGCAGACAATTTTAATTTGTTTTTCTTAGACAAGTTTAGCAGTTAGGCCTAAAAGTCTTGTTCATAATCATTATGGAAAAAAGTTCTGAGAAAATAAAATACGAATCAGGACTCCTTTTTCCATCCCGTTCAGTAGTGAATGCATCTTCTTCTGACATCAGAATCTTTATTAAAGTATTGTGTATAGCCCCATATCCCTTAGATTACTTTTATTGCACACAGCAATGGTAGTATTGTTAGGATACATTTCGAAACACTTCACGCATAAATAATAGGAAAACTTACAAAAAAAAACACAAGCATTTACTATTCACAGGGATTTTGGTAGCATACTTGACATAAATAAGCTAATAACGAGTGCGACACCACACAGTCACATGTACTGAACAGAAGCAAGCTCGGCTAGGCCACGAGCCGACGTCACTAGGGTAGAGCTGAATGAAGGCTGGTTTATGGAACGACTCTACCTTGTACTGTAGTAACCTCAGTGATCATTATACTATACTGTATAGACAGACACACATCCTTGCAACGAACCAAATCGTGACGCTTAAGTTTATCGTCTGCTTGGTTGCTAGGGGACAGATTTAACTGTTTCTTTCAACGTTCTTATGCAAAAACGTGTTTCTGGCGAGTAAAAGTATTATTGTTTGAAAACAGATTGGCTGAAGACACATTTACGTTAAAGGAAATACAATTCAGTTTTAAAGTTAATATCGTACAAATAAGAATAAAATCTTTAATATATTAAAATATGTATCTATAGTTCATGTTATTTACATTATGCCAAGACTATGATACATTCTAAGTTGGCTCTTAGCTTATATATTGGTTTCAGAAACAGTATTATAATATTGAAAGTTCGATAACTATAATGAAAAAAGGTAGCTTAAAACTTGATTAAATTTGTTTGAATGACAAACTTTGTGTAATAGTTTACATTCAAACTATCGTTAAGGGTATAGGTTTGTAGGAAAATATTAGGTCTACTATATTACAATATATTTAAAGTTGGCTTTTAGCTTGTTTAACCTATTGCTTTCAGAAGCCATATTATATTTAATGTTTGATAACTTTAATGAAATAAGGTACCTTAACACTTAATTACATGTGATTGAATAACAAGTTTTGTGTAGTGGTTCAAACGCTCATTTAGGTTATAGGCTTGTAGGAAGTATTACTATATTAGTCTACAACCACATATTTAAAGAAACAAGTCATGAGTGTTTCAACTTATTATCCTTATCAAACCTTATATTAACGCATTAATTTAATTTAACTAATCACATATTGACATATCTCATATATTCATACAAATTAGCGAATTATGTCAACATTTCACATTGCCTTGTATGTGTGTAAGAGAAAAAAAGATATACGAAAGTTTTATTATCTCTTACACACTGGTGTGCAGACGACAGCTCGAAAATTTTAGTCATAGATGTCCATCCAGTTATATCAATGATCTCTATATTAAAATGAATGGAAATAAACATATGCATTGCGTGACGCTCAAGTTTATCGTCTTCTTAATTGTGGGAGGACAAATTTACTGGTTTCTTTCAATGTTCTTATGTGAATACAAGTCTCTGATGAATAAAAGTGTTATTGTTTGAAAACAATGAGATATTATACCACTCATTCCTGAAGAAACATTTGCATTAAAAGATATACAATTCAATTTTACAGGTAATACTGTACGAATACGAATAAAATCTTTAATATATTTAAATATGTAGTTTTATTTTTTTTTATTGAGCACCGCGTCTTACTACCCGTTCGGGTTATACGCCTTAAGTACTAATTACTCTAATGGATTAGGAATTGGGAAGGTTGAATTAGAGGAAGTGAACCTGCATTTGCGTGGATGGAAGGAGAGTGGAAAACCATTTAGGAAAAACCACCCCCAGTTCACTCGACCGAGATTCGAACCTCGATCTCCCCGTCCTCAGCAGTCGAGCTCAACACGACAAGCGCGTTAGCCAACTACGCCACTGAGGCGGGTAATATGTAGTTATCATCCATATTGTTTACAGTCTGCCAAGAATACACTTATATTTAAAGTTGGCTATTAGCTTGTATATTGGTTTCAGAAACCATATTATATTGAAATTTCAATAAATGTAATGAATCGGGTATCTTAAAACGTGATTACATTTGTTTGAATGACACATTTTGTGTAGTTGCCATATGTTCAAACGATCATTTATGCAAGGATCACGATCAACTTAACTTTAACTTAAAGTAACTTAACGTAAATGATCTCTTCCTGTGTTTAAATGGAAGCGATCACAATGCAGTTAACTTAACGTTGACTTGGAGTTAACTTAACGTAAGAGGTGTTCTGGGAGGTCTTTTACTTTAAGTGAACGTTACTTGAAGGGTATCACGTGAACTAGCCAGCCGGTCACTATGCGAGTAACGTCAACAGGCTTATTTAGTAATTAATTTGTTGGTTTTAAGATCAAGGTCTACTCTTTAGCTTATGTTTTAGTGATCAGACATTGAAAAAAGTGATTAAACTAAAATAGGAAAGCTAAATTTATCGAAAAAGTTTAGAAATAACTATTTATTATATCGATTGAAAACTGTAAACATTCACAAATCATCACTTTACAAATACAGATCATACTCGAAAATGCAGATGTTTGGCTCGAGTTGCTACGTTAAGCTACATCTGTTTTCTTAAATGTGGTTAACTGTAAGTTAATGTTAAGTTGATCGTGATCCTGGCATAAGGTTATAAACTTGTAAAAAGTATTATATTACCTATTAAAAAAAAGTGAGCTCATATCTTGTATATTGATTTCAGAAACCATAATATGTTGAAAGTTCGATAACTATAATGAAACACGTTAGCTGAAAACTGTATTATATTTGTTTGAATGATATACTTAGTGTAGAAGTCTTACTTTCAAAAGATAATTTAGGTTGTAGGCTTGTAGGAAGCATGGTATCTACTAAACCTTTATTTTAGTAGGAATTCCAATCTGTAAGGTTTGATTTCGTACCAGAATACTATCATATAATAGTATTTTGATAGGATAAACGGCCATATATACCGGAAGTAGAAATTCCCTTCTGGAAGGTCTTTTATCCTACCTAAACACTACTATAGGGTAGGATTCTGGTACGAAATAAATCTTTCCAAACGAGCTTCCTTCAAAAATCAAAGTATATATTAGCCTCCATCAACTTATTTAAAGAAAAAACTCCCCAGTTTCAAACTTTGTTATGTTCTTCAAAGCTTTTACTGACAATATATTTCATTTAACTAAGCATACATTGTTGTATCTCATATATTGTATCAAATTAATGAACGATGTCAAAATGTCAAATTGCCTTGTATGGGTGTAAGAGAGAAAGAGATACCCTTAAATTTCCTTCTCTCCTACACAATGGTAAGCAGATGACAGCTCGAAAATTTCAGCCACAGATGTCCATCCAGTTATACAATAGAGATCAATGAGTTATACAGAGATCATTGCGTAGCCTTGTGTATAAGAACCCATTAAGATAACCAAATAAATTTTAAAAGTTGAAACTTTTCAGTAGGAGTTGGAGAAATGGCGGTATGAAGGGAAATGGGTAGCTCAATATTTCCAAAACTAATGCATGTATGGGAACCAAAACAAATAAACATTTAATCAATAATAATAATAATAATAATTTAAAATGACATCCTGGAAAAATAATATAAATAAACCTTCTGAGATGAGATATAAAATAAAAAGGGTTGCTGGGGGATGGGGAGGTTCTCACTCTACAAAATCAATATAAACATCTCACTGTAATGTGATATAAGATTGAACATTGGCAGGCCGGTAAATGCACAACTTCAAATAGCTATTGAGCCAGAAAATTTGGCTTCATCAACATACATACGAAGTTCTCGCCTCACACATGTCTAAAATTTTCTTTTAGGTAGCTTAGATGAGGGTTTCTCAAACTGTGAGGCGTGAGGGAATTTCAGGTGAGGCGCAGCATCGTTTTATCTGTGAACCAATTGTTCACTTCCTTCGACTCCCTAAATTTTTATTGACCGTAAATATTAAGATTCTGTTTGACTTATGGAGCAATAAAATTAATTTTTAGCTTTGCATCTACATATATTTGTAAGAAAGTAATTTCTCAACAAGTATGATAATTTGAATTACAGAAATCAGCTGACAGTTGAAAAAGGCCTTCCTTTGTGTGTTATAAAAACAGAAATTGACATTAACCACCTCTGTGATAGGTAAAAAAATTCCTCATGCTTCCAAAAGATAAGTACATATTTTTCATGAATTATATTTTCGTCATAAAATGTTAAAAGAAACGTGATCTTTTATGAATATTTTACAAAACTTTAATATTCTGTATTAAATTCCTATCAGATAATAAAGAAATCAATGAAATAATAAATGCCTCATTTTTGTGTTTTTACGTTAAAAGGTTATTTTTATTTTAAGCAAGAGAGGCTTAACAATTACTTTTATTGTTCATGTAAGGCTCAAGTGCATAGAGTTTGAGAAAACCTGGTTTAGATTATTCGCTAGAAATGAGTTAATTTACCCAAATTAACGTGAACGAAGCCGTGGTCAAACTCGAGTAAGATAAAATAAATGTAAAAAAATGAATGGTTGATTAATTCATTTAACAAAATAAATAACAAATATACGCAGAAAGACAGATTAAATATAGTTCGACACTGAAAAAAGTTCAAAATTCAAAATAATATAAACTTGTTAACATGGAGTGGCCACATTGATATGTTAATTACTCAAAATGGGTACGGGTACAAAACTTTTTATTTGTGGTACAAAATGGTACAAGACTAATTCAAAGATTTGGCATTGAAAAAAATTCAAAATAAAACAAAATTATTAAAATGGAGCCTCCACATGTATATGGTAATTAATCAAGAAGGGCAAGGGTACAATAATGTGCAAAAACTAAAACAAATCTTTGGAAATCCAAAAAGTTCAATATAAAAAGTAGTACTACAGGTTAATGGACGTGCTGATAATATACCTTGGGAAGTAGTAAATTGAGAGAAGACAAATGTATTATGAAACGGTAGTATATACTATTCAACTAAAAATTACATACCTCGCCATCTAGTAGCATCACTACAAATCATAACGAACGTTTCCGGAAACAACATAAGCACATTTTAAATGAATGGTCTAAAAATTAATTTTATAAAAAATAATTTGGCCTAAAAATTAACTTCGCAACAGTCATTTGGCCTAGACATTAAATCACAAAAGTAATTTGGCCTACACTTTAGGCCAAATGACGGGTACCCAGAACATCAACCTCATTTAATCTGGTTTACCAATGGCAGTGAAAACAGGATCGAATCCTGATGACGTACAAAGGTTTTTCAAGAAATGTCCTACTATACATTTACGCAAATGTGGACACATTTAAGCAAGCACTGTCTTAATAATCCGTATCCCATTAGTCGTATTAAATGTTGATAGTCTTGAAAGCTAAAATAAACGCCCTGCCTGATGCATGAGTAAAATTAATTTCTATATAATTTTGTCATTTTAAAGTGTAGGAAGCCATTTAAAAAGCTAACTTGGACACCTATCAGAAATTTGAATCCGTCGCCGGCAAATTAAAGCTCACTTAACTGTCAAGTAAATAGAAAGTAAAAGAATAACAAGGTCCGAGTAAAGTTACTCGAGTAATGCCAGAAGAATCGAGAACTCCCGATTACCCAACACAATCGAGTTACTCGATTATTTTTACTCGACTGCTTCCATCTCTAATTGGCACTGCAAAAAAAAAAAAAGTAATATTGAGACTTCAGTTCCAATAACCCTATAGTGGTAATTTTCAGGCCGCAAGGCCGCCAAATCCTTTCATGTTGTGATTGTTCGTATCCCTATGTCGTGTCCGTTTTCGAGAGCCCTTCGGGGCTGGTGTTAATGTTTGTCCTTTTATGTTTCCCATGTTTTATTCATGTTTTCATGTTTATGTTTACTGTTTAAAATAAAACCATATAAACAAACAAACAAACCAAGTATTCAAAAAAGAAAGGTTATACTCCCCAACTCCCATTTTTGTACAATAAAGCATAGCTACAATTATTATTACTATTGCTTCTATAACTTATTAGTGTGCGTAATAAATGAGATATTATTTTATCTTTAACAGCCAAGAGCACTTAAAAGAGTTCCGACGTCAACACTTTTTAACACTCGAAAAGCTCTACTCTGTCATTGGTTTATTAAACTATAGCTACAAGATTAGTTACTTTCAAACCCAATAAATTCTCACACAGTTGCATAATAAAGAGTAATAATTATTATTTATTTAACTTGTATCTATGAAATAAGATATTTTATCTTTTGATTGTTTCAAGGTTGTCAAGTTTTTCACACTCGTAGTTATAAATAAAACTCGGTTCTTCTATTAGTTTGCGCTTTAAATCCGTGGTGGTATACCGGAAAAAAGTAAATTATTAGTGAAACATCAGGAATAAAATGGCGACTAAACAAGTAGATAGTGTTTTATTTAAAAATGGCTATAAAATGCCCATCGTTGGCATTGGAATGTTTCAAGTTAGTATAAATGTTTATTATTATTATTATTTAGCACCGCGTCTTACTACCCGTTCGGGTTATACGCTTTAAGTACTAGTTACACTAATGGATTAGGAATTTGGAAGGTTGAATTAGAGGAAGTGAACCCGCATTTGCGTGGGGGGAGAGTGGAAAACCATTTAGGAAAAACAGCCCCCAGTTTTCCCGACCGAGATTCGAACCCCGATATCCCCGTCCTCAGCAGTCGAGCTTAGCAAGGCTAGCGCGTTAGCCAACTACGCCACTGAGGTGGGTTAATATAAATGAATTTAATTAGTTCCTACCTTTGTGGTATAGTGATAAGAGTTCCTGGCTACAAATTTAGACGTCCTGGGTTCGATCCCCCTGTACTTTTAAGATTTTCTGTGAAATAATAGGTCTGAAACAGGGCCAAGAGTCAACTCAGCCTCACGAGGACAAACGATGAGCAACTTGAAATAAAGTAATGTCTCCGGTCAAGAAAACTAAGATTAACGGCCGGCCGGAGGGTTTATTGTGCTGACCATTGTTGTATCCGAATAGTCAAGTACACGTGACTTGATGACTTTACACGCACTTGAGATTCAAGACTGCAACACACTATTTGGATGGCAAAATATCCTTTTCATACCCTTGAGTTTGCAGTGCTGCTTCCTACCAATGATCTTAGAAACTATTTTAAACGCCATCTATGAGCCCGAAAAAGCGTAGGCAACTTTCAGATTTGTGGTGACTTATTTTCATTGCACGTGACAAATTATTCCATTTATCCAACAACACACACAATACAACTCTACAACACTACAAAACAACCAGCATATTTAACTTACGTTATCAAAGATAACATTACTCTACTAGCTATATCTCTAGCAGATGAAAAATTAAACAATTGCCGATCAAACACTGCATCGACAATGTGTCAAGAGTAACTTGCTGTCACCCTTGGACTCAAGGGTGTGAGGGGCGCATTACCACACTTTGTGACCATTAGGACGGATCTGCACTTGATCACGTGATTGCTAATGCAACTATCAAATGAATGTCAAGGGTCGATGGCGCGTGAAGTAGACTATTCGGATACAGCCCACATCGCACCCTAATTTCACAGAAGTTGGCACTATCTTTGCCAAAAGACAACAGCCACTTGGTCAATATGGCTCGATTGTGGGCTGATGTTCATGTTTTCTTTATGACTACAGTAACCCCATGGCTTCTTTGGTGCTGACTGACAGCTTTAAAAAGTTACCAGACCAAATTATGTATCCCTACGCCAAACCAGATTATCTGCAAAAACATGTGTTTATCAGCTGTCACTTATGACAGTCAAAATTTAGGTATATACTTAAATGTTGACTGTCAGAAGTCAGCTTTAAGCTGTCCGTCAGCACCAAAGAAGCCATGGGGCTACTGTAGTATTAATAATATTTAATTGTAGGCTATACTGGTACATAGATACTTAGCATACAAGATAGTGGATAAGGCCAAAACATAGTTGGGAAAAATGTTTTGATACAGTTCACATAATAGACCTATAGCCTATTAATGCCTCCTTTTTAGTCACATATCTGTATGATAATTATATTAGTGTTTTGTATGTTTTCAAAAACTTTAGGGCCTATTCATATTAAGAAACAAGGCACCAAAAATGTCATCAACATTCAGACTTGGGTGATATATATTTGCATGCAATTTTATATTTATTTAAAAATTCAATCAATTACTTTTAGGCCTAAGTTACAAGGGAGTTATCTTAAAGTAAATAACTTACTCGTATTACTTTAAAAAACATTTCATTTCATTAGCATGTTTGAGTGATTTGTTAGCTTCTTGTGACCTTGAAGAGAGAGTATGTATAGCGATAAAGAAAAAATCCAATTTGGGAATTTGATGGATGCCGACGTTTTATCATCTCGTGAACCCGGAAAAGTGGTTCGCAATACCTAGTTTGTTTTTATTCATTGGCTTAGAGCTGACACTATTTTACTGATAGTTGAAATTTTGTAAGTTATCTAGGCTCTAACGTGCTTTATTAAAATTTTTATCTGTACAGGCCTACAGTTTAACATTTAAGAAAAAGTGTAGGGCCTATTTCATTTTTCCAGGAACATATCTAGCTTATATTTTTATAATTTCTTGCTTATTTCTGCAGATCTTTGAGAAGTGAAATAACTTTTCATTGCAAGGTCATAGGAATATTACAGATAGTCACTTTTTATCATACATATTTGATTTAAAATTTAAAAAATTTGAACTATTTGCAAAATAATATTTTAAAATGGAGGTTTCAGAAATGGTGAGCTCAAGAATGTACAAAACCAATACACCTTGGATAGTAAAAAATACCTTTAAATTATAAAATCCAAAATTAAGGGGGTTGAAAAAGGGACTGGGGGCTCCGCTCAAAATTACAAAACTAATTTTTTTTTAAATTACTAAATTAATTCTTAATGAGATGAAATAATTCAAAAACCAAAGATTATAATGTATATTTTACATAGTTAAAAATACAGAACTAATGCACATGATCACATAGCTAATGAAAGCATAATGCTCCTTGGTGAACAATGATGTTAATTTTTCTTTCAATATAATATTGTGTACTAATATTCTTTAGCAGTTTATGTTACCGGTGAAATGTAATTTTAGTTTTTTTTAGTGCTATGTTTCTCTAACAAGGTATACCATTTCTTTTCACTCATCTTGTGATCGATCTAAGGTGGAGATTGCGTTGTTCATGGAATGCGTCTGTTTGTATCCTAAGTTTGTTACTATACACATAGGTCTGTTTATTTATTAATTAAAATATTTAATTTATTTGAATTTAGTGATGGCTATTGTTTTGTGATTGTCATAGTTTTTTATTGTAAAATAATACAGAAACAAGAAATTTTTTGCAGCGCTGTACCATTTATTTAAATATTATATTCTTTGATTTTTAGAAAACTGATACAGCAAGTATAGAGAGTACAATTAATACTGCTTTGGAAGCGGGATACAGACACTTTGATACAGCCTACTTCTACAACAATGAAGCTGAAATGGGGAAAGCCTTCAAAAAAGTGTTTGACTCTGGAAAATTTAAAAGAGAAGAGCTTTTCATTGTCACTAAGGTATTAATTTGTTATTGTTTAGTAGTCAAACTAAGCTACTAAATTTATAATCAGCTTTATATTCCCATTAAAATTAGGGGGTCCTCTAATGCAGGGGTTCCTCAAATTTATAGACTGAAGGAGCCTTTGTATAAAAAAATTAAGTTGGATGCCTCATACATTTTTTTACACTAATGTTGTACACATTCAATAGCAACAGTTAAATTTTACGTTTATAAAATTATGAAACAAACAGAAAACATCACACCTTTTGGCTGTGCCCTTGGCAAATGTCTTTTATTTAAATTTGA
>CABEEJ010010344.1:0-14607 GCA_901482245.1 Timema douglasi
TCCTGCAGTCATGTGAGGAGGTATAGCATACCGCGTGGGCTGAGCCAGTGAGTTGCTACCTTACAATCTCGACGGAGTGTACATAAACATTGGCATACTATGAAACAAGTGTAACACTAAAGAAATAAAAGGTCTAACTGACGATTTCCAACTATTTTGACGAGTATTGGTACACTTATATGATTTTTTATAACAGAAGTTATACATAATTATTATATTTATATATCGATATATATATAAATATAGATTTAAATAAACCATATATTTACTTGATAGAAGGTCATTGTTTGGAAATCTCGTCTAGGTTGGCTACACGAGTTATGATTATATATTTGACATCATTTACCGCGCCTAGCGGAGATGTTAGAGCTAACATGCACGATTTATATAATCTCTGATACCATTTACTGTTCCCAGTGGTAATTTTGAAACTTAATTTATATATTTATCCAGTTTTATGTTAAAACTTATATTTATCCCTTTGTAAGGTTGCACTGAAATTCAATAATTCTCATACGAGTATACATTTATATAACGTTGAAACAGCAAGGCTAAATTATAGCTCACCTGTATTGTTAATTAGATAGAAGAAACCCAAGACGGCCACTGCGGAGGAAGGGAGCCATTAATTCGGCCAATCAGCAAGTTATTGAGAAAGATGACGTGACCGCACCATCCTCTAGTGCAGGGGTTCCCAACCCTATGCCCGCGAGTGCCATGGCACCCGCTGAGACTTTTGCATCTACCCTCCGTTTTTTTACCACAACTGTAAAGTTCTTGACTAATAATTTTAATCTGTCAGTTTTCCGACAAAATCAAGTTTGTGCTTATCTCCAGGTATGCTATATTTAAGAAATTGGGGATTGAAAGCCTCCCTCTTTCCAATTCCTCCCTCTCTTTCCTCTTTCTTTGCCGGCTCATTTTCAAAGTGTACTTTTACTCGTAACTGCCATTCTAATGGTTTCAAGCTGAATGGTTTTGCTTTTTCCTAATATCAAAGACCTACCCCCTTCCATCATTCTCCCCACCCTCACTAATACCATGCTAATACTTCCTATTTATTTTGTAAATTACTTAGCATGGGTCCACCCAGCTTTGTTGCCTGAATGAACACAGAATAAATGTATTTTTTTTAATGTACCTAAGCAACAAAATGGTGGTGGGTAGTTAAATATGCCCTTGTGTCTTTATTTTGGTCTTGTTGAAACCGTAAATAAAGCAGTATGTTTTTATTTTATTTTGTCAACTTGGAGAGGGTTGAACCCCTCCCTTCTTCCCCCCATGGCTGCGGCCTTGAGTATTACCCACAATCACATGCAACGTCACAATCGCTGTTGGAAACTTAAGAAGGCAGTTGACCTGCCGTGTGTATAGCGTTGAGGCTGACCTCTGAGCCTGGCGGGAGCTAGTAGTCGCTGTGCAGTGTAAACCAATCATGACAGCTGCATCGTAGTTCATGCTCTGTTTTTAGTTAAATACTCTAGCTTTTTGTGTATTATATTGTTGATTTTTCCTACTTATATTTTTAATATTTCAACTTTTAATCCCAAAATGGGTGTGTCAAGTAAAATAAAACGAAAGTATAATTTTTAACGCTAACTGGGAAGAATTGCATTGTTTTGTCAATTTTAAAGATAAATAAATATGTTTGCTTGTTGTGTAGAGGTAGTATATCAGTGCCAAGAAAACATAATGTTGAACGTCACTTCCAGATTATTCACGCCTCTTTTGAAACTAGCTATCCATTTAAATCTGAATTAATAAAAAATAAACTAAATCAATTAAAATCAAACCTAACTGCCCAGCAGTTGGCTTCCATGAAACTCGTAAAACATAAAAATGCCACTGTTGCTTCTTTCAAAAATGTTCACTTGATCACAAGGAATAAAAAGAAAAATTCCTGGATGGGGAGTTGTTAAAAGAGGCCTTTCTGACTGGAGCGGATTGCTTGTTTAAGGGATTTTCTAATAATAGTGTTATAATGTCAGTGATCCAAGACTTACAGCTATCAGATGACACCATTATAAGAAGAATACATGCAATTTCAAATGACATGCAAACTCAGCTAAAGAATGACTTGGAAATATGCGAATGGTTCTAAATACAATTTGACGAGTCAACAGATATAGCAGGCCAAGCACAATTGGCAGTTATGGTGAGAATGGTATTTAGTGACTTCACTACAAAAGAACAGCTATTGAAAATATTGCCAATGAAAGGACGAACAACAGGTGCAGATATCTACAACACACTCAAAACATATACCACGATAATAGATATGCCTGTGCACAAGCTATCTGCGATCATTAGTGACGGGGCTTCTGCAATGGTGGGTGATATCAACGGATTTGTTGCCCTCTGCAAGAAAGATGAATTATTTCTGAACTTTATGTCGTATGTCGTATTATTCATCAAGAAGCCTTGTGTGGCAAAGTACTTTCGTTTGAACATGTTATGAAAATAGTTATAAAAATAATTAACTATATTAGAACAGCACCTTTGCAGAACCGACTTTTCAAGGCTCTCTTAGAAGATTCTGAAATTAAACAGCCCAATCTTATCCTGCATACAGAAGTATGTTGGCTCAGTAAGCGTAAAGTTCTTACAAGATTTATAAGCTTGATTGAAGAGATGAGCATTTATCAATTTCGAAAATTTGAATTACGATCAACTAAGTGACCTTTTCTAGTTGGTGGATTTGGGTGTTCTCACATACATCGTGGACAAATTAAATTATTTTAACTTAGAGTTACAGGGAAAAGATAGACATGTAGCTCGAATGATGAACTCTGTGAACTCATTTAAAGTTAAACTGGTTATGTGAATGTCTTACCTGCAGATGAAGTCTCTCGTGCATTTCCCAACAATGAAGATAATATTAGGTTTCAGCGACTTTAACTCGTCATCATTTGTTAATCAACTTCAAGTGCTTCAAGATCAGTTTGAAACGAGATTAGAGCAGTTTACTATCATCGAGCCAATGATCAGCCTTTTTATCAATCCGTTTACAAGCCAAGTAAGTACAACTTAATTAGCTGTATCCATTGAATTTCTTGTTCAAGTAAGGCCAGAAGAACTCAAGCTAGAGATTTTGGATCTTCAGAATGACATTGTGCTAAAATTCTATTTAACAAATGAGAACTTTTGGAATTTGAAGGACAGAAAAAAGTTTCCTTTCTTGAAAAGTGCAGCATACAAGTTAAAATATTTCTTTGGTCCCACATATTTATGTGAATCATCGTTTTCTACCATAAATATCATAAAATCGAAATACAGATCACGACTTACTGAAGAATATCTTGATGATTGCTTACGAACAGGAATATCATCCTATGCTCCAAATTATGAAGTACTGGCTGATGAAATGCAGTGTCAAGGAGTACATTGACTTTTGGTTTGGTAAAAATTAACTTTGCGTGTGTACTATTTGAGGTTTTAAATTTTAAGCTAACAATATTTTTAGTAATATGTATATTTGTGTATGTGTTATTTGCATTATGAATTATGTTCGACTATAAATTTGCCTTGAAAAAGTAATTGGTGCCCGCCGCACTACCGTTAGTTTTGAATATGTGTTTTAAGGTATACAAAGATTTGGGACCTCTACTCTAATGAGACTTTTGGAAAAGCTATGCATAGGGATGGGGTGAACAAAGTTGTACGAGTTGATTTCCGAGGCGGATAAAGGGATTAGTGATTCTGTGATTCTAAAATCAAAGGTTTCATGTCAATAAATGTCAGATTTTTTTTTTCCCCACTGGACGACTTAAAGAAGAAACTTTAAACAACGTGCTACCTGAATATTTCCCATTAAACTTTATTTATCTATTTTCATTTCAAGTGTCCTATATCTTCAAATTCTATTTTTTTTTTTCTAAATTATTATGTTTGTGTGGAGTGTGGGGCCAAGTTCAAGGCCCGTAAAGGATTCTGGTCTTGTGGGAAGAGACGAGAAAAAGAGATTGGCAACAAAGATTTTTAAAGATTGGACGTGTGAGGTTCAACCAGATATGAGTAAATTCTACATATTTTTTAATAACCCACTTCTTACAACCTATCTACGAGGCTTCAACACAGGTTAATACGAGGCACTAAATAACTACTAAATAACATGTTTTCTTCACTGACCTACATCATACTTCAGATACATCATATCCACCGCTACTACATTTTTTATCAATCAACAATTTATACTAAGCTAATTTATTTCAACTACAAACTGATTTTCTTTTTCTTCTAGAAACTCTATTTTCATTCTCAAGTGTTTAAATATAAAAGTGACCATGACCTTGATAGTATATTTTTGACGGGGCGTGTGTTCATCTCTCAGTGCAAACCTTTTTCAAATAAAATTATATGTTATCAAATTAACTTTTTTTAGGCTTTTATATAAATTTAATACATCAAAGTTTAACATTCATTTTTTTCATGATTATCAGTATTTTGTAAACTTAAAAGCCAAGTGCATTAGTCCAAATCTTTTTCAAGAATATTTTTCATATTTGTTTCTTTGTCTGGCATATATTATTATTTTGGCCAAATAAGGGTTTATCTAATAGTTTTGTTAGTGTTTTGAGTTTTTTAAATTGTATCATAATGTTATGAAATGACAAGGATTAGATTTAGGTAGGTATATTTACAAGTCAAGTTTCATCTATTTATTTGTATTGGAAGAATTATTTTAAATTAGATCTCATTCGCAAGTCATTATTTCCATATTATTTTAAGTCACCTCATCCATTGTTATAATAATTGTTACCTGCGTACAACACCTGGTCGATCCTGATTCACTGGGACAGCATTAGGCAGAATCAGGAGGCCGGGTTTGACTCGAGGTGGGTGCTCAGTTGTGTAAGATGTATTTTGGTTCAAAGGGCAAAGTAACGTCAATTAACAATAACAGTCTCTCTCCGAATGTGTGTGCCAGCGAAACATCCAGAGGATACCTCGAGATATGATTAAGATTATTAATTCATTAATATTTATATTTCATTTTCAAATTAATTTTACGCAACCAATAATATTTTAATCTATTAATGGGAAAAAAGTAATAAAGGCAAATAACTATAATGTAATTTAAAGTTACATTATAAAGTGTTTGGTGTTTTACAATAAGTAACACACTTTAGAGGTCAAATAAATTTGAATAAAATGTATCTAAAGCGTGAGCAAGTTAAACAGCATGAAATTCTCACCACAAGACATTGTTAGAATAAACCTGAAATAGGTGGGGTAATGAGGTGGACTGAGTATAACTAGCTCAAGACAGGGATACGGTGTAATGAGGTGGACTGGATAGAACTAGCTCAAGATAAGGATAGGGTGTAATGAGGTGGACAGGATAGAATTAGCTCAAGATAGGGATAGGGTGCAATGAGGTGGACTGGATAGCACAATCGCAAGACAGGGATAGGGTGTAATGAGGTGGACCAGATGGAACTAGCTCAAAACAGGGATAGGGTGTAATGAGGTGGACTGGATAGAACTATCTCAAGATAGGAATAGGGTGCAATGAGGTGGGCTGGATAGAACTATCTCAATACAGGGATAGGGTGTAATGAGGTGGACTGGATAGAACTATCTCAAGATAAGGATAGGGTGTAATGAGGTATACTGGATAGAACTAGCTCAAGATAGGGATAGGGTTTAATGGTTGGACTTGATAGAACTATCTCAAAATAGGGATAGGGTGTAATGAGGTGGAATGGATGGAACTAGCTCAAGACAGGGATAGGGTGTAATGAGGTGGACTAGATAGAACTAGCTCAATATAGAGATAGGGTGTAACGAGGTGGACTGGGTATAACTAGCTCAAGATAGGAATAGAGTGTAATGAGGTGGACTAGATATAACTAGCTCAATATAGAGATAGGGTGTAACGAGGTGGACTGGGTATAACTAGCTCAAGATAGGTATATATGGTATACTTGTGTTCCTAATGCCATAAAGTAAGTAAGTAAATGGTAGAGTTAAGCCCACATATTCGGGCAACAATTAACTTCTACGAACTTCAACTAAATTGGCGAAACACATAATATCACTTTAAATGTATTACTACTGCTACCCATAAATGTTGCTCAAAGGTGTAACTAGGTGGGAAAATGCAAATTTGTGCTGTTAGTTGCACTGAGAGGAACTGTCATGTTACAAGTAAATATGTCGAATTCAAGCAAAGTGTGAAATGAGGAAACATTTCCGTACAAGGCCTGAACCATAAAGATCAAAATCGTATAGACAAATAAATTCCAACAAGATTTAAACAAGTTTGGCACGAATACATTTTGTTCTCCGTGTAGTACTATGCGTTTCGAATATTAAAATAACTGCACTGATATAGTAAAGGGGATGAATAGAAAAATGTACTTTCATTTGAGTGGATGAAGAGCACTAAATCATATAGGATGCACTAACTCCGTAGACTCGGTCTGAATTCGAAGAGTTTTAAACCACAGTGTTATTTGTTAAAAGTGTATATCTAAGCTCGCATGCGACGAGCTGTACGCCCGGCCCTGTCTTTGTTCTGGCGTGGTGTATGTGTTACTTGTTACCATATCCATGGGCACAGCGGGGGCCCTTCACTGTTAATATGCTCTACATTTAAAACGTTAACCTAGAAGATGATGGTCGTGGAACGCTCGTGTCTAGTGAAGACATGAAGAGACGACACGTGTCTGGCCAGGCTTGTAACAACACTACAAGAAGTGTTTGTTTGTTGGCAGGCCTGCTATTGTTGAGAGTGGGTATGAAGTGGTCCTCTTTAGCTCCCACTCATCCCCACCATCAACCGCTGTAACTGCCTGCAACCCCACCCCGTCTCCCCTCCCAAGGACCCTCGAGAACACCCGGATTTACTACAAATTACACTTGGAAAAAAAGGGTAGTAGTAAAACTACTTCCAGAATAATAATAAAAAAAGTTTTAAAAGAGTTTTTTGTGTGTTAAGTGCTGGAAACAAAATGGCTCTCCATTCGTAAGGACCTTGGGGAGGTCTTCCGTCTGACTGATTAAGCAAGGGAAGAGTTCCTATGAGGACACCTTGACGAGGAGGACAGGCTCATATCTCGCCTGGGATATAGACTCGTTATCATCCGCTCTCTGTGACGCTGACAGTTGGCAAGTATTCATTAGTGCCGTCACTTTGACAAAATGTTGTGGACCGATTTCACTGGTTAAAAGAACACAACACGTTTAATGCACGAGTCAATCCAAACATTTGAACGAGCATAACAAAACCCAACTATAAACAGTTCTTACATATGTCTAAGGTTTACAACACATCCATTGAGTCATGTTTTATCAAGATACTTTTGAACAATCAATGACTGTTTGCGAAGTGTTATTGTTACTTTCTTTACGAAGAAAATAGTGTAGTCAAGAGAGTTTTTGACTTTGAAGCTATGCTGGATCTGGACTTTTTACATGCCCCCGAACTCAAAAAGTTAGCCGTTATAATGTTTTTCTATCTCCATATGGGGCTAAAGATGAACTTGTCTGGTATATTTGGTTTATATAAGAAATTTATCAAGGTAAAACTGTGATCTTCATTCTATACCTAAAACTAGGAGTTATTTACTTATTGCTGATGTTGGAAACGTTGGAATTTTTCTAGAAAAAAGAAGATTGACCCATTTTGTTCAAATGAGTATCAGGGAGTGTTTAACAAGATAAATAGCACTCTTCTTGTTTTTTAGAGCAAAATTAATATAAGGATTGTTTGCTAATGGCTGGTTTTTGATCATTTTGGCTCCAAACTATAGTGCATTAATAAATGATCGAGCACAAACGATTGTGTAGTACAATGTTGTTAAAGAAAATGTTCACTGTCTTCAAAAAATAAAATCACGAGTAAAAAATTTAAATTGAGGAGGAAAGACTAATACGATATTTTTAAGGCATAATTCTCTTGGGCATATATTCCACGACCAATTAATATTTCGTCGAAATGAATTGTAATTAATTCCCTAAATTTTGGAATAAAGATTCCTTATAAGTCTGGTATGGTAGGCCATGACTCAAGAAAATAAATTTAAATTCCTTATTAATATAAAGCCAAAAGATCAAACACTTTAAGCAACCCATAACAATTTTGCTTTTACTGAAGTAACAATTTGTACACTACTAGTAGATCGTTGCAGCAATTGCTGCAGATTATGGAATTCTTTTTATTAGGAAATGGTCTATGTAAAAAAAACTCACTTGAATTTTTATTTAAACGTTTACTCGTCTAGATGTTTAGCTTTCGGCATTTAATTTGAATCTGAAACTATGTTTATATCTTTCACGTCACGAGGAGAACTTTAAAACAACCCCTCCCTCAGATAAATATTTTATTTACCGATAAAAGTACAATTATAAACAAGTCATGGTTTCCATGGTGATGTAAACAAAGAATGATTGTACAGATGAGTCACAACCCACACAGAATGAAAAAATTAGATATTTCTTAGAAAAATTAGTTTTTAGTTTTAGTCTACTATTTTTTCCTACATTTTAGACGCCTAACCTTTAAAGTTATTGCCCGTTTTTCACGACTGGTAGAGCCATTTAATCGTTATTTCAATTACCGGAAACGGGCATATAAAATATGATAGTGAGAATGAAAATGTGAGTGTGAGGTGTGAGATCGTGAGTGTAAGAGACTGTGAATGAGCAATTGAGAGTAATCAAATGAGTGTGAGCGAGAGATAGTGAGAATACGTGTATGTGTTAGAAAGATAAATACTGGGAGAAGAAGGAAAGAATGTGTGTGTGTGTGTGAGAGAGAGAGAGAGAGAGAGAGGAGAGAGAAAGAGTGTGTGTAAGAGAAAGTTTAATAGTGTGTGTGAGAGAAAGAAAGATAATATATGAGGGAGAATGCGTGGTAAAGTGTGAGAGAGAGTGTGTGTGTGAGAGTTTGAGAGGGAAGTTAGTTTAGAGAGATAAAATTATAGTGATAGAGAATTTAAGAGAAAGTGTTTGAGAAAGAGAAAGTTAGAGAAATTGATAGAGTGAGTTTGTGAGTTTGATGTATAGAGAGAGATTAAAATAAAGAAAGTGAGATTAAGATAGAAAGAAAGTGATAGTGATTTAGAGAAAGTTTGAGATAAGTTTTTGATAGAGAGAGAGAATGTTAAAAGATAAATGTAGTACACAAAACATTAGGGCACTTTTAAATAATATTCCCTCAAAATTAAATATCAACATGGACACATAACTGAACTTACTGTATCTGTAAGAATCTGAAAAGATTAATGGGGTACACATAACTTTACTTTTACATATCATATCCTCAAAATCAAGCGGTAAAATGAACACATAGCTTAAATTATGTATTTGTACTATGTTACTATTTTCTAAAATGAACATCAAAACCTATTATCTGAAAAAATTAACTTCAAAACCAGTTATTTTAATTGAAAAGGCACACCAAAATTAATACTTATATAGTTAAAATGTATATTTTAAAACATTATTCAAGATCATTTTATAGTTTTTGAGCTTACAATATATACCAAAACATATTTAAACATCTTTTATCATGTGTGAAACAAAACGTAGACAATGTTTTTGCAAAATTAAATACTTGCCTTTTTAATTTTCAAGTTATGCTCAATATTATTGATTTAAATGCGAGTTAACGATAACACTATTCCAATAAAAAATAATGATGTTTTCCCAGCTTATACATCTCATTTGGATGTGTTATGACCAGCATCCAAAGAGAAATATCCATCCAAAGAGAAAATTGTGATGTGTTCGGACCAACAAATAAAGATTGAGCTATTATATTTAGCCAAAGAGATACATTTTATTTAGAGATTTACAGCCATGTAGCAAATAACGGTTTCCATGGTGAATAAACAAACAATCATAAAACCAAAAATGCTCAGTGAAAGTCGGGTTTTCGTGGAAAAATACTATTTTTACCGACATACTAGACTCCTAACTGTTAAATAGTAGTTTTTTTTGTCAATATCTGTTTAGTCATATCCTCGTAATTTCTATTACCAGAAACAAGCTTATCAAATTATAAATAAGATTACTAACAAGAAGAAGTACCCGGAGTTACCCCGGTCAACGTTTTTCCTTACTTTAAACAGACAGCATAGAAACTCTTCATTTCAGTTCTTCCAACCCAGTTTTTAATAAGTTTTAAAAACAAAAAAAACCAGCTTTGAGGTACACATGTTTGCGCACAGAGGCTATTAAGATAAAAATTTCAGCCCAAAGAGTACGCGATCAGCTGAAATGATTGGAAAAGTGACAAGAAAACCAAATGTAGCTGGTAATTGTTGAAGCTACTGAGATAAATTTACTTATTTGATTATCTCACAAACTGATTCACCAGTATTTCCAAACTTTTATTTTCTCTTCCAAGCATACTTATCTATATTTTATATTATTAAATCTTGTTCTATTATTACTTTTAAATATCTAATACTACCGTAACAATTTACTTTTTTCCAAAGTAAACAAGCTAGCCACAACAGTTTGAACACATACACATGATCATTTTCTGTTGATTCTTCAAGTATTTATTGTTGAGTGGTTTTGCATTACGGTTGTCAGTTATACGTGGTAAAAATAGAGTTGCGAATTTACGTAGAATTTATTTTTGTTTCCTTTTTCATAAACGGAAAAGCTTTAAGTTTTTCCCTCAACCTTTTCTCGTATCAGTCAAGATGGATAAATGGCCATCAAACAAAAGCAGCCTGTTAAAAAGGCAAAGCCTTGAATCGGAAAGTGGTGGCAACTCTTGTGAAGAAGGTGATTGTTAAAGTGTTGCTGAGCCAACGGAAGCTCAAGCTTCTTCCCTTAAGCCTACTCTTCTCCAGCAATCTCAGCATAAGGTGAGAAAGTATGACTCTGAATATTTGTTTGTAGGATTTTCTTAAGCAGGAAATGAGTTAAAACCTACACCTATATGTGTTATTTGTCATAAGACACTTTCCAACAAATCAATGGATTCATCTTTACTAAATTGTAATTTGGATACGAAAAATGAGGACCTGAAAAGTAAGTCACTTAATTTTTTTAAGTGAAAAGAATATGAGATAAAATTTAGTAAATAAAAAATAGCTTCATTTTCATCTCTGAAAAAGAAGGGCCTTAAAGCTTCATTCAAAATCGGTTTAAGAATATGAAGGTCTTGAAAGCCCAACACTGCCTGTGGCCAAAGACATGGGGTCAGGTGTTATTGGTGAAAAACAAGCAAACCAGCTGAATGTTACCCCTTTGTCCAATGATACTTTGTCTCACAGGATCTCAAGTACGGCTGATGATTCGGAGAAGTTACTCATAAATAAACTGAAATCTATCAAATACTTTGCTGTCATCTGGAAGAGAATAAATATTGTACAAATATGAACAATCGCTATAATTTGCTAGACGTATTGATTCTACCCCCACTAAGTCAGAGGACATTATGTTCATTATGGCGTTCCAGGTCAGACAAAGGCACAGGAAATATTTGACACACTAGATGGCTTTTTAACTCAACATAGTGTAGACTGGGAGAAGTATGTTGGAGTTTCCACTGATGGCATATGAGCCTTGCATGCATGGTGGTGTGGTTTCGCAGATCAATAAGGTTATTTCACAGGCATAATTTGTCCACTGTAGTCTTCATAGGAAGGTTATAACTGCCAGGAAATGTCCAAATGATATGAAAATAATATTTACAGAAGCAGTGAAGACTGTTAATTTCATAAAATTAAAAGCATTTGATTCCAGATTATTTGCATTTAATGGAATAAAGAGGTGGTGAGCATAATCTTCTCTTTCACACCGAGGTAAGTTGGATTTCCAAATAAAATGGTCTTGCTTGTTTGTATGCAAAGAGACAAGAATTTCAAGATGTTCTCTCTGACAGCAAGTATGTATTAATTAATCTTTATGGTGGCATACTTATGGCTTAGCCTTTCCTTTGGTTAAACTAGGTCACCTAGTCAACACTATTCTTGACCGGTCCATTGATGAGGCAATTGGTAGGTAAGCACATGCACAGCCACACACTATTTTAAATATGTTTGATGACAATGTTTTATTTGAATATATTTCATTTTGTAATTTTATTTGGGTGATTTTATTTTATTTTAATCAATAAGAAATAAAAAACTTTTACATTTCTTAATGGTGTCAGAGGAAAAATTTGGTCACATCAAAGTTTGGTCGAATAACTTTTGACTTTACACAATCATACTTAACCAACCACTTTGTACACAAGATACCAAACAGGCTCTTGACAATTTGTTTTTCAAGACATGGCTTAATTTAGACATTGAATAGCCAACTTAACTGCCTTTCTCATCAAAAATCACAAAACTAAATGTATTAATATTTCTGCTAAAACCAATGTGGGAATGAATTATGAGGAACCTCAACATCCTTTAGGTATATCTAATGCTCAAGCGTATCCCTTTAAGAGACGTTTGATTGAATACTGCTGGGGTCGAGAGTTAATATGAATATGTTTCTAGAGCGAGATGAGGTAACAAAAGTTTACAAGAGCTAATAGCAACGCTTGCTTTAAGCACCTACACTGTGGTATATGTTTATGCACCGCATTAATAAATAATCAGTTTTCTTGCATAACTCATGTTGATCAGGCAGAAAATATTAAAATTATATATATATGATCAGATGGTTGTTGGTTTGATTCCTAAGAAGGTAATAACTTGTAGCTCGGTTCTATTTTAATGGAGAGGTCTAGAAAGATTTAAGACCATAACTAAATTCAAGAGAGGTCTTGAAAGAAGGAAGTCTGAAAGGTATTTTTATACAAAAATCTTACTCTTTAGTAGAAGTCTGGCAAGGAATAAGGACTTACAGACCACTCATCCTACCACGAAAAAATCTTAGTTTCTGGTCCTAGAAAATTCATTGACAAGATTTTAAGAAAAATATTTGTAGAAACCTCTACTTTTGCTACTAAATAATATTGTACGTTTATGGTATCTTTGTACTTTTATAATATTTGAAAATGTACTAAGGAAAACAGTTCCATATTAATCCGTTCCAAATATATGTTTACCAATTTGATCCATGGAATCAACTTGCAATACTTGATGAATTTTCAAAAATATATTTGCTGGCCATTTTAATGTGGAGTTGTTTTTAGTGCATTTCAACTGCCAAAATAAGGCTAACGTCACCGCTAATTATTGACTATATGTGTGTGTTCTACATAATATACCATATAGGGATAGTTCCTGTGCTGAAAAGTCCAATTATTTTAAAAATTGTATTGCCTTAGAAGCTATTTAAAGTGGTCTTACTCCTCACATTTTTGAAAACTTATACTTTAAGAAGCTAATTTAAGTGGTCGTCACTTGGATAGTTTTTAACATTATTTGCTTATAAAATCTATTTAGAGTGGCCCCTTAGGGGTATTTCTTTTTCTTTTTTTTTTAATGGACACCTCTAGAAGCTCTTTAGAGTGTTATTCGCTCAGAAATATTTAGAAAATTAAATGTATCTAAAAGTTAATTTATGTGGTCCTTTCTTGGTAAATTTTTGGAAAGTGAATATCTGTATAAGTTATTTAAAGTTGTATAAAAGGTCGTATTTAAGTTTAATATTAAAAACTTAGAAAATCTCAGAGGGATGGGAGTTTAGGTCCCATATCCCCCTCCCTACGCCCATAAATCCTACTATAGTTTACCACTTAATCCTATGAAAATGGCTGTGCTAGATTCATTTAGTGGGGGTAGTTCTGAAAGCCGATATTTTGCAGTTGGAGTGTTCTAGCATTATAACGATTACAACGACCAATTTTAATAGTCAAAGATAGCTACAGTTCAACACACATCCCTGATATGTGGTTTATAGGAACCGATTCTCTTCAGCACAATATAATACGAGCAATCTCCATAATCATAGCCATTTATACTTTCACACACTACGAAACTCAACACTTGACTAGATTTAAAACGTACCGAAATATTTCCAATGCCGAACTGAGCTTCCTTTGTGAACCATTCTTTAGATAAGAGTTGATTTACACGATAATAGGACAATGTTATACTGTGAGGGCTTAACAACCTTTACGAACCTTGTATTTTTAAATTAATACTTTCCTTTGCATTCTAATACCTGGTAGAAATTATTCGAACTACGCACGGCCGGGTTTTAAACCCCGAATTTACTATCACTAAAACACGAACTAGATACGCTTGACAGATTATTACGCGTGCTCACCAAAGCGTTGATTTATTAAAATTATTCAAATGTTTTCAAATGTAAAATTATCTTACCATTAAATAAAATACAGTGCTTCTGTATGCTGTAAGACTGGGTCCAGGTTCGATTCTTAACACAATTATGTGATCAAAACAGTTCAATCCAAATGAATAGTGACGCCTTTGACTAGATGGCCAATGAAACTTGTCTCAAATATCTAGTCTATACAATGATATAAAAGGAGTATTATCGACTTACTCAAATATCTAACCTACACAATGATAGAAAAGGAGTATAACTGACTTACTCAAACATCTAACCTACACAATGATAGAAAAGGAGTATAACTGACTTACTCAAATATCTAACCTACACAATGATAGGAAAGGAGTATAACTGACTTACTCAAACATCTAACCTACACAATGATAGAAAAGGAGTATAACT
>CABEEJ010010345.1:0-14604 GCA_901482245.1 Timema douglasi
CCCACTACTCTTGCAGTGGACTAAACTATAACCCACTACTCTTGTAGGGAACTAAGCTATAACCCGATACTCTTGAAGTGGACTAAACTATAACCCACTACTCTTGTAGTGGACTAAACTATAACCCGCTACTCTTGTAGTGGACTAAACTATAACCCACTACTCTTGTAGTGGACTAAACTATAACCCGCTATTCTTGCAGTGTACTAAACTATAACCCGCTACTCTTGCAGTGGACTAAGCTATAACCCACTATTCTTGTAGTGTACTAAGCTGCCGATGACGGAGATATCGAGGTTTGATCTCGGTTGGATGCACTAAGGTTTTTTTCTTAAATAGTTTAAAACTCTTTCTCCAACAAAATTTATGGAATAATAAAATGTCAATTTTCCTACTAAAGTACATTATTGCCTCATAACATTAGTTACATCGCCGATTGTGACCGAAAAAGATAATATTGTTCACACTCAAATATTATTTGCTAGTTCTTGATATATTTTTGAGTTTAGAAGAATTAAAGGTCGACTTTTAACGACGTTAAAGTTTACTTTCATGTTCGACTGAAAATGATCGTGAGATCGGCCGGTCGAGCACGATCGACCATCTGCCGAGCCCTGGTCTAAAGCGGGGCTTCTTAAAATGTTACACTCGCGACTCCTTTTTGCCCGAGACATTTTTACGTGACCCCTGTGTATAGATTAGATATTTAAAATAGGTATACAAATCAAATATTTACTGATAATAAATCATAAAAATAAATTATTTTAAAACAATCTTTTGTATACATATTATTTTACCATTTATTAAAGGACAAAAGCAAATTCGTATACTAATAGATTTATGTGTTTGTTTATTTTAGCATAAAGAATTAAACCATGGCTGAATATTTGATTCTCCAGGACGTAGAACATCTTTAACGTTTTTCAGAGTTAATCAATATTTGGATTTTATAATCGTCAATGCTGAAAACGTAGTCTCGCATAAATACGTACAAAATGGCACAAATATGTTTAGAGCGATTTCAGAAATTGTTGGAAACTACGTCCTAATCCCAACTCAAGTTTTAAACCGGTGTCTATTGATAGCTCTGTGAATTCTTCTTGAACTTTTGATGGCAGATGACTGATGGTTATTATTTAAATTGAGTATAGTTTATGAAACCAACCTAGTTCTTTAGAATCAAAATTTGAAGGGAAGTATTTCTGAAACTGTGTTTCCAGGCACTTCAAATGATCAAATATAACTCCTACAATTAATTCTTTGGGAAGATTATTTTAAGAAATATTTTCCACCCTATTCTTCCCTGAGATAACGTTTTTAGTAAGACTTTCAAACTTATCTTTTAACATAGCTATGTTACAAGTTGCTGTGTTCAGAACCAAGGCTGCAGCGAAGTCACGTGATGCAACACGGACGACCGCTGCCAGAAACACCTCACATTCATCACGCCTTTGATTTTGGATAATTTTTGGTCGTTGCGCGTTCAGAAACTTTTACTGTTGCCAAATTGTTTATTACCCCCACATTGAGTGTCACGACCCAGTTTAGTAACACCTAGTCTAAATCATGGGCCAACCATGCTGATAACTAATGTGGGAGACTCCAAAAGTAGTTCAACTAGACATGCGCAGTTGTAAGTTTAACTAGACATGCGCAGTTGTAAGTTTAACTATACACGCACAGTTGTAAGTCTAACTAGACATACGCAGTTGTAAGTTTAACTATACATGCATAGTTGTAAGTTTAACCAATGAACTACGATGCTGGTCAGGCGATCTTCATGTCTTCTTATTTATTGAATCTTCTATAATCACCACCAATGTTTTTTCTCCCCACCTTGTCGGACTATCCACATTCACATTAATTTCCCTAATGCTATAGCGATTTAAAAGGTTGCATTTAGAGGAAATACACCTGCATTTGGGCGGTGCAAGAGACCACATAAGACAACTCAGGTCGGACATCTTTCTGTTGATTTGTGTGTATTGAGCAACATCTACAGGAGAGTTGACAAGTTGGCTCATTAGACTAATTACACACGTGGGTTGTTATTAATGAAGTGAAATCATGGGTGGAGAGAGAGAGGGAGAGAGAGAGACTATATCTCTGACAAATATGTCACAGTCTCGGGGGGAGTTGGCTACCACCGGCGATATTTAGTTAAAGGGAAACAATTCTCAGAGCAGGAATGTGACATCTGTAATGTTTTCCACGGGGAAAATAATACATTTATATAGCTTTATCTATACAAAGCGTCCTGTGGTCTAGCGCGCCACTCCTGTGCTAGATTGGATTTACTGGAACAAGATCTCAGGGTTCCAATCCAAGTTGGGTGTATTGTGGGTGTAGTGAGAAATTTTTAATAAATATGAAAAAAAAGTATTTGGTGAGGTAGAGATATTACTAATAAAAAAATATGTTTTCAATATCAAGGGGTGTTCGACCCTTAAATCTCAGTTAAGAGTTTGAAGTACCTAATACTACACTATTTCTGTCGGTCGTAGAGATACTTTATATTCAAATAGTTACGAGAAGGTCAAATTAAATATTATATTAATAAATGTAAAACACGTGCTCTTCACCCCCTCCCCTCTACATCCCCTGAATCCAGATATAAGTGTGGGGGGAATGTTTCTCCCTTTGGGTGGATCACTCACTAATGCGTAAGTAAAACGAAACAATATTTCCAAATGTATAAGTTTAATATAAAAAAAAAAATATGTAAAATGTAGGCCTATTATTATTATTATTATTATTATTATTGTTATTAGCACCGCGTCTTACTACCCGTTCGGGTTATACGCACTTACGCTAATGTGTAATGGTAGGGTGATTGTGCGATGAAATGGAGGACCTACAGTTTAACGTGGAATCCGAACCACGGTGGAGGCCTGGCATTCCCCACATTCACAAGATGTCTTGTCAGAGGTGAAGGAAGGGTTTGGTAATCAGATAAATCTGTGCCAGGACCGAGGATTGAACCCGGGCTGCCAGCATTGAAGTCTGACACCTTACCCCTAGACCGCCAGGTCTCCCTGTAGGCCTATTATTTGATCCAACTTATGACTAGCATTTAGCGCCTATCAGTCAGTAGGCCTAATGGCGGAGTGAATAAGAGCGATTGAAGAACCGATATGTCAAGAGGAGCAACGCGGGTCGAGCGTGTTAGCGATCCTCGGATTGGACTCGAGTCGGAGGGAATATTCATTAGGCCTGTGTACATTTAGGATTTTATGTTTCGAGACACCCGCTTCGGTGGTCGCGTGGTCTAACGCGCTGCTCTCGCAGTGCACTAGACTGCTGATGACGGGGAGATCGAGGTTCGAATCTAGGTCGGGTCTACTGAGGTGGTTTGTCCAAAATGGTTTTTCATTCTAACTCCATGCAAATGCAGGTACACTTCCTATAAATATAAAGTCCTTACTGATCCCTAAAACCATTAGCGTAATTAGTACAAAGACGTCTAACCCGAACAAGCAGTAAAAGAAAAGATTTAATTGAATCCAAATCTTGGTTAACTTAGTCGACTCAAATCCGGATTGAATCTCATGCTAAGTTTATTTTATCAAATCGAGTCCTAGACAAATTCCATTCTTTTTTAAAAAAAATTGGATCAAATATTTTAAAAATAGGTTCAGATCAGAATCGAACCATTTATTTTAGGCTTATCATATTGTTTCAAATCGAGTCAGTGTTGAATACTTTACCATGCTATGTTCCCGAATCCAATACAATGATAACATTTTTTTAAATGTTGATAAACATTTAAGACAACAAAAAATGTAATAAATACATCTCAAAAGGTGAAAAATCAAATAAAGCTCACATGATTTTTTTAATGATAGTGTAGTTGGTTAGTATATAATGAAAAGTAGGCCTACCTATTTTTTTCCAAACAAACTATGTACTGTAAAGAAGAATTGTCTTACACTTGATTCCTTTATGGCCTACAATTCAAGATAATTTGTATCTTCACTCTAACACGCAACTGGCTTCCGGTCAGATTATATTAATTTGTTAGGTATGAACCCAATATAAATTAGAATTTTGAGTTAAGCCTATCGAATTTGTTTCGATCCGAAATTTCAAATTTAATTTGAATCTCCTAATATTATGATTTAATATTTTAAATAGAATTCGAATCTTAGTAAAATTCTGATTAGGATTTGAAATTTTGAAATCTCGCACAAGCTTAATATTTAAATATTAAAATTTAAAAGTATTAAGTTTTCTTGTGTTCAAATTGTCAAATAAATTTCGTTGCCAAAACCTTTGTAAAGTTTTTGGACAGTCGATAAATATATTTAAATCTTATTTATGTTTCAAAACTTATGAGACATATAAGTGTATTCTAAAAATATAGCTTTATTGAGACTAGGTATCGTAGATTTAGGTTTAATATTTCTTTAAACAGATACAAATGAACTATTTTTTTCCCAGACTTGAAATATTCACTTTGTTCCTCCGCCGTACTATAGGGGACAATACGGATATCTAAAACACGTTAGTTCAATTTATTTTGAGTTTTCAACCCAAAAATTTCAAACACATTCTTATATCAGCACCACTGATTACACAATCCAAGCCGTCAGACTTGTTATATTTACTTATTTAGCACCGCGTCTTACTACCCGTTCGTCTTATACGCTTACGTACTAATTACGCTAATGGGTTAGGAGTTGGGAAGGTTTAATTTATAGGCAGTGAACCCTCATTAGCGTTGAGGGAGGGTGGAAAATCATTTAGGAAAAACCACCCCTAGTTCACCCAAGTGAGATTCGAACCTTAATGTTCCCGTCCTCGGCAGTCTAGCTCAACACGAAACTAGCGTGTCAGATAACTATGCCACCGAGGCGGGTAAGAGACTTGCTATAGGATAGATTGTCGGTAATGAGAGGGTTGGGTGAACTGAAGGTGATGTTCCATTGCGCTTTATGCCGTGGTTTTCCTAGACTATTTCTGGTGCACTTTCCCAGTCCTTACGCTTTTAACTAAGCCATCATTAGCACTTGTCATTTTTATATATATATATAAATCAGTAAGTGGCCATCTTTGAGGCCAGTAATCTGAAATTTTTTGTATCACCTTAGATATATATAAACACTCTAGACGTACCTAAAAGGTGAGCTGGTGGTCTAGGGGTAAGGTGTCAGACTTCTATGCTGGCGGCCGGGGTTCAATCCCAGGTCCCGGCACAAATTTATCTGATTACCAAACCCTTCCTTCACCTCTGACAAGACATCTTGTGAATGTGGGGAATGCCAGGCCTCCACCGTGGTTCGGATTCCACGTTAAACTGTAGGTCCTCCATTTCATCTCACAATCACCCTACCATTACACATTAGCGTAAGTGCGTATAACCCGAACGGGTAGTAAGACGCGGTGCTAATAATAATAATAATAATAATAATAAACGTACCTGGCATCGAAACGGGATATCCAGGATGTGTCGTATCTGACTAATACATTATTTACCTTGTACAACTCCTATGTTTCTGAATAGCCGATATTCCACAGCTACATAAGACAGACCACCTGCTGAAGGTGTTTCATTGCAACACCTTCACTCTCACTGCAGGTGCTATATATATGTCACACCTTTGTTCCACCACGTCTTACTTTCCGGCCGGAATATATGAATTCTAACTATGCTAATGAAATAGAAATAGGAATACACATATGCGTGTATAGAAGGTGTAAAACCATCTGGAATAAAATAGCCTTATTACACCCGGCCGGGATATGAGTTCTGTCCCGATATGTCACTATTAACAAACTAAATGAACTTGACAGTTAATCCACACGCCCACCAGTTTGGGTATTAGTCATAATTGATTACTTACGTCATATGCTTTTTTATTTGAGGCATTTAAAATGTTTTTTATTAACCGACTAATTATATTAACACACGACTTACAAACTAACTTGAATATAGAATAGATACAACATCCAGCCCTCGGCCGTTAATTTATCAATATTAAAGGGGACCCACTTTTCACCACCAATGATAAGTTTGTCGACCATGTCGGGAATATAGCTCTTGGCCCTTATCTCAGTAGTCGGGAATGTAGCTCCTGGCCCTTATCTCAGTAGTCGGGAATATAGCTCCTGGCCCTTATCTCAGTAGGTAGACACATTACCGATGGACGCGTATGTATTTAATTGCCTGCTCATGTTTTAATAATCTAAAACCGATCACTAAATAAACTTATTCACCAAGTTGCAACTAAAGCTGTTATAAATGTTCCTGAGCTACAAGTTTTCAGACGGGTAAAGACAGCTTAGAGGCCAGTGTGTGTGTGTGTGTGTGTGTGTGTGTCATTCCCCCACACGACGACATGTGTACAACTGTAACAGTTCCTCCCATCATCCAACACGAGCCTCCACCGTCAGTTTTTCTTGACATCAACCGACAACTGGACTGCATCTAATAGTCCAGTTGTTTGTTGACGGCTGGTCTCACACTGGCCGGGGCTGAGTCCGGAGGAGCAGTTCTTACTCTGCAATGATTGTCTTACTTTGATTCACGCGCCGGTGACTCTCGACACTCACACTTGCTATTAGAGACGAGTACACAAACATATAACCAAATGTTAATGTTGTCGATAGCTCACTTTACTTATTCCCCAGGGCGTCTACCATCCGGGAAAATCAGGGAAAACGGGAGTTAGCCGGGAATTTGAAGTGATCGGGAAAAAACGGGAATAAGTGGGAAATTTGGTAAATCACAATAGAAATCCGAGAAAATGATATTTTACTCAAAATATGAAATACAATAATTATTAAATCAGTAAATTATGTAACTTTTTTGTTCGTAACTGTGTAATATATTTTTAATTCCTAGTAAACAATTTTAATACAAATTTAAAAATATTATTCAAATTTTAAAACTTATTATTATTCATAAAAAGATTAATAGAAAAACGAAAGTGTGGGGGGGGGGCGAGTTAGAAGGATGTGACCTACTTTTTTAGTCGGGAATTTTAGGAAATGATCAGGGGAAATCAAAGAAAAAGTCGAGAATTTCATTGGTCAAATTGAGTAGACACCATGTTCCCGTTTTTATAACAATTTTTTTTTTTAACTTTATTTAAATTTGGCACCTTTATTTATTTTATAGCCATGAATCTTCTTTCCCGCTCCGGGTTATTCTAACTTAGACTGATTTAATAAACAAGAGAAGGAAGACGAATTTTAAGTGATTTCTCTAGAATTGACTTGAAAATACTATGGAATAACAGCCTCTTAGGTGGCCGCATGGTCTAAGACACCAGTCTCGCAATAGACTAGACTGATGAAGACGAGGATAGCTGTCAGGTGAAGAGAGGGGAATTTTTCCTTAATGGTTTCCCACTCTCCCTCCAAATAAATGCGGTCACACTTCCTCTAAACCCAACCTTCCTAATCCCAGACACATTAGTATATTTAAGAAACTAGGCGTATAACTGAAAGGGTAATAAGACGCGGTACTATAAACACTTGATAACAACTGTTAACAATTATTTATGAAAAACCAGTCTCAGTACATCCAGTAGAGATTCTAACACCGAAATCCCTATCAATGCTGGTGAGCTACAATGTGAATCTACCGCCTTAGAATTAGGCCTACTGAACACCTCCCCGGCAGGTTCGTAAACATTCCAATTATAATTATTGTAATCATTGATATAGTTTGCAAGCACCAGATCAAATAATCGTTGTAATTCAAAACGCGCCATCTTTGACAAGGATATTATGGACTAAAAGGACTAATTACGTGAACAACAGTTTGACAAGGATATTATGGACTACAAGGACTAATTACGTGAACAACAGTTTGACAAGGATATTATGGACTACAAGGACTAATTACATAAACAACAGTTTGACAAGGATATTATGGACTACAAGGACTAATTACATAAACAACAGTTTGACAAGGATATTATGGACTACAAGGACTAATTACATAAACAACAGTTTGACAAGGATATTATGGACTACAAGGACTAATTACATAAACAACAGTTTGACAAGGATATTATGGACTACAAGGACTAATTACATAAACAACAGTTTGACAAGGATATTATGGACTACAAGGACTAATTACATAAACAACAGTTTGACAAGGATATTATGGACTACAAGGACTAATTACATAAACAACAGTTTGACAAGGATATTATGGACTACAAGGACTAATTACATAAACAACAGTTTGACAAGGATATTATGGACTACAAGGACTAATTACATAAACAACAGTTTGACAAGGATATTATGGACTACAAGGACTAATTACATAAACAACAGTTTGACAAGGATATTATGGACTACAAGGACTAATTACATAAACAACAGTTTGACAAGGATATTATGGACCACAAGGACTAATTACGTAAACAACAGTTTGACAAGGATATTATGGACTACAAGGACTAATTATATAAACAACAATTTGACAAGGATATTATGGACCACAAGGACTAGTTACGTAAACAACAATTTGACAAGAATATTATGGACTACAAGGATTAATTACATAAACAACAGTTTGACAAGGATATTATGGAATACAAGGACTAATTATATAAACAACAATTTGACAAGGATATTATGGACCACAAGGACTAATTACGTAAACAACAATTTGACAAGGATATTATGGACTACAAGGATTAATTACATAAACAACAGTTTGACAAGGATATTATGGACTACAAGGACTAATTATATAAACAATAATTGGACAAGGATATTATGGACCACAAGGACTAATTACGTAAACAACAATTTGACAAGGATATTATGGACTACCAGGACTAATTACATAAACAACATTTTGACAAGGATATTATGGACTACAAGGACTAATTACATAAACAACAGTTTGACAAGAATATTATGGACTACCCAGACTAATTACATAAACAACAGTTTGACAAGGATATTATGGACTACAAGGACTAGTTACATAAACAACAGTTTGACAAGGATATTATGGACCACAAGGACTAATTATGTGAACAACAATTTGACAAGGATATTATGGACTACAAGGATTAATTACATAAACAACAGTTTGACAAGGATATTATGGACTACAAGGACTAATTATATAAACAACAATTTGACAAGGATATTATGGACCACAAGGACTAATTACGTAAACAACAATTTGACAAGGATATTATGGACTACAAGGATTAATTACATAAACAACAGTTTGACAAGGATATTATGGACTACAAGGACTAATTATATAAACAACAATTTGACAAGGATATTATGGACCACAAGGACTAATTACGTAAACAACAATTTGACAAGGATATTATGGACTACAAGGATTAATTACATAAACAACAGTTTGACAAGGATATTATGGAATACAAGGACTAATTATATAAACAACAATTTGACAAGGATATTATGGACCACAAGGACTAATTACGTAAACAACAATTTGACAAGGATATTATGGACTACAAGGATTAATTACATAAACAACAGTTTGACAAGGATATTATGGAATACAAGGACTAATTATATAAACAACAATTTGACAAGGATATTATGGACCACAAGGACTAATTACGTAAACAACAATTTGACAAGGATATTATGGACTACAAGGATTAATTACATAAACAACAGTTTGACAAGGATATTATGGAATACAAGGACTAATTATATAAACAACAATTTGACAAGGATATTATGGACCACAAGGACTAATTACGTAAACAACAATTTGACAAGGATATTATGGACTACAAGGATTAATTACATAAACAACAGTTTGACAAGGATATTATGGACTACAAGGACTAATTATATAAACAACAATTGGACAAGGATATTATGGACCACAAGGACTAATTACGTAAACAACAATTTGACAAGAATATTATGGACTACATGGACTAGTTACGTGAACAAAAGTTTGACAAGGATATTGTGGACTACAAGGATTAAATACATAAACAACAGTTTGACTAGGATATTATGGACTACAAGGACTAATTACATAAACAACAGTTTGACAAGGATATTATGGACTACAAGGACTAGTTACGTGAACAACAGTTTGACAAGGATATTGTGGACTACAAGGACTAATTACATAAACAACAGTTTGGCAAGGATATTATGGACTACAAAGACTAATTACGTTCACAGCAATAAGGTTTTAACATCATTGGTGCTCACCAAGTTTGTTTGATATTTGTTTAATGTTTTAGTGGTTTTTAATGTTTAACTGATTTTTGTCTTGTATTCGCTATTGAAAGTGTCTTTTTCTAGTTTGGTGTTTTTAATAAAGGTGAACTAATTTAAAAATGTTATAAAATAATTTATGTTTTTTACGAAAACATAATGCTGTCAGTCTGGTCACAGGCTAGGTGCTGTCAGTCTGGTCACAGGTTCCAAGGGGTAGACAATGTGTATATATAAAGTTAGTCACAACATATTAAAATGTATTCATGTATCCAAAAAATAATTAGCTTATTTGACTGACAAGTCATTTAACAGTTATTGATGCTTCTTTCATTTAGAAGTTTGACAAATTATTTTTCTAATTGTGGCCCATTATATTATGTATATGTGTTGTTTAACCATTAGAAAAATAATCAAGAAAATGCATTCTTATAAAAAAAATATAAATATATTTGGTCCAATAACATTGTGCGTAACAACTAAATACCCGCCTCGGTGGCTTAGTTGGCTAACGCGCTCGTCGTGTTGAACCCTACTGCCGCGGACGGGGAGATCGAGGTTCGAATCTCGGTCGGGTGAACTGGGAGTGGTTTTTACTAAAATTGTTTTCCCCTCTCCCTCCACGCAAATGCGGGTTCACTTCCTCTAATTCAACCTTCCCAATTCCTAATCCATTAGAGTAATTAGTACATTAAAGCGTATAACCCGAACGGATAATAAGACGCAGTGCTAAATATTATTATTATTACTAACAACTAAATCATAATACATTAATAACGGATCCATGGTGGAGTTTGTTGTTAAACATCGCTGTCGACACTTCTCCAACTATTCTTAGTTCATTCAACTAAGAACACTTTCTAAAATAATTCCAAGTAATCTCCTCCATTTTTAATCAATATATTTGTATAATGTACACTCCGTCTACCATGAAGGGTAGCAGTCTTACCTTTATGGAGAACACTATGACCCTATACCATAGTGGAAGAATGCGTGGTAGGTTCAGGATAAAAAAAGGCTATATTTAAACTAGAGAAATGTAAAGTGAAATGCAAAGTGAAATGCAAAGTGAAATAAAAATTGTGGTTGGTCATTTGAACATTTTTTTTTAGCGTTAACACATACACATGTATTTATTTTCTAGGTCCGTACTCCGTCGGACCCCGTAGAAGTTGTATTAACTTATAAGAACGACCGTTATGGACAGTTACGGGCAATGCATGTTAAAAAATAGCTGAACATCAATGTGCGAATGAAAACTAAAGATTATTAAAAAAGTGAAGGAAACGTTCGCTATTTTATAACCATCGTTTTTAAATTTGTCTATCTCTAATAGCAATTTCTAGAAAACATCGCTAAATAATGGTTGCCCCTATTTTAGTTAGAAACAAAAATAAAATTATGTTAATTATGGCTACCGAATTTCTCATAAATGTTTTCCTTTCTGTGAATGTGATTGTAGAACGTATGATCGATTCCCATTAGTTTCGGCGATGTCACGTGACTAGCGAGTACGCCTAGCCCGAACAAGGTAAACCAGCTTTTAATTTAACCCATTGGAACAGAAAGATGAGTAACCCACATCAGGGAGCACACGAACTAAACGTCAGGATCATACAGTTTCGTTTGCTGGTAATACAGAGGCTGGGGTTTAATTCTTGGCTAGATGCATTAGGGGTAATTTTTTAAATTGGTTTACCACACTATCTCCACACAAATCTGGGTACATTTACAACAAACTCAACCCGCCTCGGTGGCGTAGTTGGCTAACGCGCTTGTCGTGTTGAGCCCTACTGCCGCGGACGGGGAGATCGAGGTTCGAATCTCGGTCGGGTGAACTGGGGGTGGTTTTTCCTCAATGGTTTTCCACTCTCCCTCCACGCAAATGAGGGTTCACTTCCTCTAATTCAACCTTCCCAATTCCTAATCCATTAGAGTAATTAGTACTTAAAGCGTATAACCCGAACGGGCAGTAAGACGCGGTGCTAAATATTATTATTATTACAACAAACTCTACCTTTCCCATCGTTAACATATTAGTATGGGTGTGCACAGAACTCGCATGTCAAAGTATCATGTAAAATCTCCTTCATTTGGTCTTGAAAACCCATAATAGCCTCTGCAACCTCAAAACATTTCCGAGGAAGAAAACGTTGATATATTATTAGAACTCTTTCACTAAATACGACGTATTTCAATATATAATCGATTCAAAACAGCATTTTAACAACTACCAGTCATTAAATGACATGAAGCAGAGATAAATTCAGATGTTTTAATTAGCATCTTGTTTTACTACCCTTTTGGATTATACGCTTATCTACTAGTTGCGCTATTGGATTCAAGGATTAGGAATGTTATATTTAGAGGAAGTGTAGCCTACCAGCACTTGCGTGGAGGGATAATGGAAAACAATTTGGGAAAAAACTCCTTCAGTACACCCGACCGGTATTTGAACCTCATGCTCCGCGTCATCGGCAGTCTAGTGCACTGCAAGATTAGTGCGTTAGACCATGCGACCACCGAAGAAGGTGATAAATTCAGATATGTCGGCATACAATTATAGAGTGAGCTTTGTTTTTTCCTCTAAATCTTTCTCTTTACGTAGGTGCACCTAATGGATAGTTTAAAATATGTTTCATAACAACAACTAAGCCCTTTACTTCCACTCCGGCTCAGAGCTAGCTTCGCTTCGACTCGCTTCGCATTTAAAAAGTGACCCTTATATAATCCTATCTTTTAACGTAATTAAATGTATATGGCCCGAACGGGTAGTTAAGAAAAAAGGAATAAATGGCTTGGACTGCAGTTGCCGGTTGTTTTATCACCTCTCTTTCTCCGCCGTTTATTGGTTTCTTCTTCATATCTATCCCTTTGGTCGATATAAAAGTCCAAACTTTACTTAATTGGCTGTTGCCCCCTCTACAGACAATTACTACGTTCCAGCAAATACTAGCAGGGCGACGCTAATGAGCCAATGACTGAGGACATTCAAGTACAATGTTTGTTTGTATTTAGTGTATTTGTCATTTAAATTTAGCTATTTATCTTTCTTTATAGAGAGGTGGCGCAATAACTTACAATAACGTAAAACAACGTACAATGATCATACACCACGCCCCACCCAATACAGGTGCAGTCTATAGACTTTTTAACAACTTCTCCTACAGCCCAAAACAAATAAAGCTAATATTTTTTAGCTATTTTTAATAATGTTCATATTTATTTGATAAGGAGCAGTAAATGAAACAATTAAATCTTCTTTGTTATTATTTTATTCTCTTTTACTTATTTGAGCCTTAGTCGTCTATGACGACATTTTTCGGTATGTCACCATCTTCAAGTCTTATTTAGAATGAAGATGATATTTTATTATAAATACATATTATCGGAAGGTTTGTGACATTTTGAAGTATTATTTAAAAAAATGTTTCTTACATAATAATACTTCAACATGTCACAAACCTTCCGATAATATGTATTTAGAATAAAATATCATCTTCGTCCTAAATAGGACCTGAAGATGGTGAAATATGTCAAAGAAGACTAAGGCTCAAATGATGAGAAGAGAATAAAATAAAAACAAAGAACATTTAATTTTTTAATTATATTTAATTATATTTAATTTTTATCACTGAATCTTACTACCCGTCCAGAATATACAATATGTACTAATTATGTTAATGCGTTAAGGATGAGAAAAGTTGAATTTATAATAAGTTTACTCGCATTTGCAGAGATGTAGAGATGAAAACTATTTGAGAAATACCACCCTCATTTCACCCGACTGGGATTTGAACCCAATCTCCCTGTAATCAGTAGTCCCGGTATATTGTGAGAGTGATTCCTTAGACTATGCGGCCACCGAATTGAGTTTAAAGGTATTTGCGAACTGGTTTCTAGTTGTTATCGCTACGGCTGCAAAGTCGATACAATACAATTATAAATGTCAATTACACTGAAGGGGATTAGGTTTATTCATTGTCACTTTAGTGTGACAACTGTCATATGATAACCCAGATTGATGGGCAGGTGGGCTAAGGTGTCAATCTCATCCGGCATGGTTTTACGATGATGGATAGATCGGGGTTCGGAGCATGGTTGATTGTAATTAGGGGTTTTATCATAAATATTTTTCCACCCTGCCTACACTTGAATTCGGCTACAGTTCTTCTAGTTCCTACCTTTCTTATCTCTACCCCTGTAATGTAATTATGCGTGAGTGCGTACGAGTTGTAAGGCGCGGTGATAAAAACAACTGAGGTAGCTCTTGTAGAGTTGTTGGTGACCTGGTAGTCTAGGGGTAAGGTGTCGGACCTCTGTGCTGGGGGTCCGGGGTTCAATCCTCGGTCCCGACACAGATTTATCTGATTACCAAACCCTTCCTTCACCTCTGACAAGACA